>JAOEHX010017878.1:8038-37389 GCA_025448015.1 Bolborhynchus lineola
CAAGTGACTATAATTAAAGCAGCCAGGCTTACAGCAAGCTATGAGATGTAGTGGTACCAGGAAAGGAGCAACATCTAGAAAAAATGAAATTTTTGTCACTTCTAAAACTGAAGAGATGGGCAAATAAAGAGGTCATTTTGTGTTGTAAAGAAAAGAAAGAAGATGCTTTTCCTGTGCTGTAACACCTAGCAGGGCAAAACAGAGTTTCTGAGGTTTTGGAATAAGACTGCAGTGAAACCACATGGTGCTCTATTAAATTAAGGAATTGTAACTTCATAACATATTTAGAAGTGAAGTGCTTACGCAGACTTAGCTGATTTTGTAATTTAAGGTCTGCAACCTCTAGCTTTACACCTGTTACTTAAATTATCTCTACTTCATCAAAGGAAATGAGTGCTGAAGGGGTATGTGGTGGGGAACAAAGAGGGAATAAAACTGCCTGGATTTATCTGAACTGCAAAATGTTCATTGCTGATGCTTCAGTTACTGAGACAGAGCAAATAATTATTTCTCATTGTTGCCCTTGACTTCCTGAACTTTTAACTCATGAGGCAGAGAGCACATGTTTCATTTCCATCATGTGCAGTTGTGATGATGGTGATGTCCTCTGTACTTACCCTCAGACTACAGTGGTGGCTGTACAGCATCTGCGATTGCTCACATGGAGGCTATCCATCCCTGGTGATGTGCCTCTGGGCATCAGGGCGGTCTGACTGCCCGTTCTCACAGTTTTTCTCTCTGATTTTTACCATAGTCCCTGTTCCTCCCAAAAACCCAAAGTTTAAACATATTCTTTTGTTCTGGAAGACTGCGTATGGTGTAATATATCATGTAATTTTCCCTTTAGCACAGATTACGCTTTCCCCTGGGAAATACTACTTTTTGATCTGTTTGGCAAGGCAGAATCAAACCACATGTATGCTTTTTTTTCCTTCACAAACATTAAGGATATTTTCTTGACACACCAGTGCAGTCATTTTCATAAAAAGGGAAAGAAAAAAAAAAAAAGGTTAATCTTTGAGTGTTTGTAATTTTAAATATGTTCAGATGAAGATCTGTCTTCATATTAAACTGAATATGTTTCACAGATGGTATAGCTCTACTCGGCTGTGACGTGAGTAAGGGAATTTAGTTCTGAAGACAAATAAGAAACCCAAATAATGAAAAGTAAATGTAAGATGCAGGAGATAGCTATAAATAGAATATTCTTCTGCAAAATGTCATACTGTTGTTATAACAAGTACGACACCGATTGCTCAATAGATACCTTCTGTGTCAGTAATGTTTTTACAAGTGAGTTCTGGCTTAGTACATTTAGATTCTTCTTCCCATAGAAGCTATGACAAACTGTACTCTACTGGGAATGGAAGGAACCTTTGACATTTTTAATATCCTCTTTTTTGCTTAAAAGCCCTAAATTATTTAAATATGAAATCTTTTTTTAAAAAAATCTTGGTCAGGTTTTGCAGTCCTTGAAATTTTTACTTTTTCCAGGCCATGATGAATACATTTAATGATAATCTTTTCAACTCTTCAGATGTTTAAAAACATTCAACATCTAACAAAAGTAGTCTTTTTGCTAGAGAAGCAAATGCAAATAGTTGGCCCTATATAATCCTACCCTGTTTTAGGTACTTAAGGGAGGTTTAGGAGCATAGCAAGGAAGATTGCTGCAGGTGGTTTGGATTCCTTACCATTACATCTCTTTCTTCATTCACTGCAAAGGGAGTGGAGGCGGCCTCCTGCATTACTGGAGTGTCTCACTTAACCTTCCTGAAATTAGGCATAACTAATCTGGGTTGTTGATGAAGTTTATGTTTCATAATACATATTGCCTCAGGATTTTGAAACATCCAGGAGAATATGTTGAGTATTCATACAGACTATTACCTGTGTACTACTTCTGTAAGTAAATTTAGATCTAATTTCATGGGTTCTCTAGGCAGTGTAAAACTAACAAACAACAGAACAGCTCTTTTCCCTAGAGTGCAAAGGGTGCTCGCTGGAAGTAACAGTGTGTGTTTTGTTCCTAGTGCTTACATGAAGCTATGAAACAGCCTGGTAGACATCAGAGTAAAAGTTGTAATTCCTAGATGGTTTTAATCTTGGGATATAGTACAGTATGTGTTGTCCTTGTGCAGAAAGATAAGATTATTTTAGCAGTACTTGTTCCAACTAGAGTTATGGATCCTCGATTTTTTTTTTTAATCTATTTTCCCAAATTTAACTGAATTCAAGTCACTTCTGCTACTTTCAAAGTTAAATTAAGT
This sequence comes from Bolborhynchus lineola, assembly GCA_025448015.1. NCBI lineage: Eukaryota > Metazoa > Chordata > Aves > Psittaciformes > Psittacidae > Bolborhynchus > Bolborhynchus lineola. The sequence continues at coordinate 10,309 of JAOEHX010017878.1, forward strand.
AAAGAAATGTTACATTCCCTTCATTAAAAGAGAATGAAGTAAATCCCCAAGGAAGGTAGAGCTAGATTCGGCAAGAAACATGATGGGCAGGTGCTCTTTCCTTTGACGTGTGCGTGTCATCCTTTGGGAGAGATTTTCCAGAGGAATGGTGAAGACTTACCAGTAGAACATGAACAGTTTTGGTTGGTTCTTCCAATTTTTTTGTTTGTTTCTATGTTTATTGTGTTTGGGGTTTTTGTAAGTAGTAGTAGTAAACTTTTTTAAATTCTCTCTTTTGGTTATGGTTAAAAAATACAGCTGCATTATTCTTGCAATTTTGGCTGTGGGTTAATCCCACTGCATTTCTTCCAATGCTGTACAGACAGACCTTAGTTTCTGTACTTCAGCAGTGCACCAAAAAAGCTAATTAAAATAACCAACAGCCGTGATTTCCAAAATACCTACATGCAGACAGCTTCCCACTCTATAAATGCAGTGCTCACAGTTCTTCGGAATAACTTGATGTTCACGGATAATCTGATGTGCTCCTTGGATTTTACCCGAGGAGGATAAAAGGCAATTTTTGCTTTCTTGTAACTTGTGTTTTAATATCCTTTATTAAACTATGAACTATGGAATTGACTGGTAAAAGACCAATTCTTTTACTGACATCAGTAAGCTTTGAATCATGTTAAAAAATTATTCGGGTTGTGGGTTTAGATTGTCAACCTGCTCTGTATCCAACAAAAAAAAAGGATTAAAAGAAAAGGGGGGGGAGAGGGTTTAAGTTAGATATCCATTTACAATTAAGGTTAAGTTACTTCTGTGTATATACACATATTAACTGTGCATTCACCTGCATTTTCAATTACAGCTGAAGACTTGGTCCAGTACCTTTACATTCTGTAGTGGTTTTTTTCTATCTAATCTATCAAGTGTATTTCAGCTACAAAACTGACCACTATTTCTTTAACATACTCTTTATGTTAGGCAGCTTGTTGTTGAAGAATACAGATATACTGTCAAATATCACCCCTGAGAAAGTTTGCATGCATGCGCATACGTGAGTCTTTGAGTGTTCACTGGTTCACACTGTAAACCTGACTGTTATTAATCATTTATATTGCACCATAAATTCACAAAGTGCAATCTCTGTGCTGTATAGGCCCTGCAATTTTTGGTATTTCTAAAGTCATTTGTGGTATGTTTCTATTTCATTCAAGTAATTAATTTTAATTTTTTTAAATTTTTTTTTGGTTGATGTGAGCTTTATATGCATCAATAACAGTGAGCTGGGATTTAAACACTACTGTGGTCAGGCCTTGAATGGATGATCAGAACTGTTTTTCTGTCTCACAAAATGCTATTGATTGTTGGAGATAAAAATAGGCAATTAATTGTGGGGTTTTTTTTAAATTATCAATCACTTCTTGGGAATAAAAGAGGAGAAGAATCATGTGTTCTTCTGAGGGTATAAGCCTTCATAGCTGAAATACTGGAGGGTAAGAGAAAGAGAGTGAAAAAACAGTGAAGGGTACCACAAAAGCAAGGATGTATTTTGACCTTTTTTTTCTCTGTAATGGCAATAAATACAAAATAATTCCTTTGGGCTTCACTTTGTTTTCTTAAAACCATCTTACGGAAAAGCTTGAAAGTTAGGGTGGGCTCATGTTGCTTTCAAATACTTACTTTTGGAGTATTTTTAGTAGCCTGTAAAGAAAAGCGGTGACAACTCCTTTACATGCTTCTTAACTAGTTATGTAGTCATTAGAATTCCAGGAACCTGAATGCTGCTGGGATACACACAGCATGATGCACTGCCTATCCCTTTGGTTTGGCAAAAAAATACAGCAAAAGCTAGGTCTTCCACTTGCTGACATTGGAGGCAGTGGAACAGCCAGTTGGGAAAGACTTGAGTGCTAATTTTGCTTACGCTAAAGTTAGGATGGCAAATTACTCTAGGCTGACCGCTGCTATTTTAAATACAGAAAACATGCTTTTTAAATTGTTTCATGGCTCATAAAGCTTCCAGGATTTTTCTTCATGAAAATCTGATCAGACAGTTACATTGGAGAGCACTCCTGCAGCAAGGTTCATAAATAATAAATATTATCTCTTATTAATCCATATTTTAGTTTAACTCTGGCTCATGGCAAGTTGTTTCCTTGGGGAGTGCAGAATTCTTTACAAGAGAAGGTGATGAGCCACAGTCCCTGAGGAATTAAATTGTGAAAACAATCTCTGTTTCGTACATGCTAATATAGATCTGTTATTCCCTTTCCACATCTATCACAACACATTATAAATTGTGGCTGATCTTTTATGCAAATAGCTGGCTTATTAGACATTGCGGCTGTATGTGCTAATGTCTCCATGGGCTTCTCGGGCCTTTGCTATCTAACCATCAAAGCGGTGGAAATGAATGATGATTACTGCATCCCTTTGAAGAACAAAGAGGAGTCTGAGTTCTAGATGCGGCAGTTGGTGACACTGAGCCACATGGGCAAAACTGAGCATCTTGGTGGCTCCTGTTAAGTCAGGAAAGAATTTTTTGTCTGTGTTTCTTTCTTGAGTCTTATTGGCACTGCTAAAACTGCAGACATCTTTCACTGCTTATATTTTGTTACAAGACATTAGTAGGCTATTGAAATTGCAAAAGGCAAGTCAAAACAGTCTCTAAAAGTAGCATAAAAAAGCCAAGAACTAGTTTTGCAGTGTAAAAATGTATGTTATCTCCTCAACTAGCCAGAAGTTCAAATGGTACTTTTATCTTCCACTCTTGCTATTACGATGTGAATGTTATGTGAGAAATAAAACTCAGTCAACAGAATAGCTGGGGAGCATTATTGGAGGGGCAAAACCACCAGTGGATTGTACTTCACTGTTACATGTTTTACGTAAGATGGGGGTATGCTCTGAGTTAAACAAAAGTAATGTATGGAAACATTAGAACTCTATTACTGAGTTTTGAGTTTGGATTAAGAAATGGCAATCTTTTATACCTTGTTATTATTTCTGAATGCCTTTTAAAAAAAGTCGTTGACTTCTGAGCGCTTAAGTTCCTTTTAAGCTGTGTCCCACACTTTAAGCAGCCTGGATTTGTCAGTTGGCATTAAATGCCAATAATTCTTACAGAATAGATAAATGCAAAAGAAGAAACTTTGGGGATTGATAATACATAAATAACTGGTGAGATTTTTCCTACAGCTATGCATTAAACCTTTTTTGAAACTATGGAGGAGATAATGATGCATGTTTAAGGCTGAGATGCTAATGGTAGTGTATTTAGCAGTGCCTTGGCATGGGTTTTGGCCCATGATTTGGCATCACAGTGCCTTTAAGGGCTGTGCTTCCCAGGCATTCTGCCTTGGCAGAGCCTAGGGAAGCTCGTCTTTCTGTAGTGCATCTGGTAATGCCTAACAGAAAAGTATGACTTGCAGATACTTCAAAGCCATATGTGTACAATCTGTAGACAGTCTGGGGCTGCACGGGACAGTTCAGCTGAAGTTTGCCCTTGGCACAACTTGAGAAGGCCAGTTGGGAAAAGGCAGGTGTTGGCTGTTGTGCATCTTCTGTGCTCAAACAGTAAATGTGACACTGCAAAATGTGACTACAGGGGTTGATGTTTGGAGGCTTGTTTCATAAAGGTGGTCAAATGGCAGGGCTTACCATCGTTGTGTTGAGTGGCATATTCAGCCCATCCAAAATGGTTGAAAAATAGTGTTTTGAGGAACAACTGTGACTATAAAAGCCAGGTATTTTTTGACTGTGGAAAGCAGTGAAATGAGTATATTTGTAGAATCTTTCTGTACCTTTTGAGTGGCAGCTGTATGAAGGGATGAATAAAAGACCATAAGGTTTTCCAGATTAAATGGACATATTTAGAATTTGCTGGAACACAAGTCAAATGACACTTGTTCAGTTACACTGATGGTGTGACAGTAACAAAGTACCAAAAGAGCGTCTTTAGGTGAATGATGGTGCAGTTCCCTGTGCAATTCTTGTGTCACCTGTTTGTGCTTTGCAATGCGAGAAGCCCATTCAAGAGTCAGGATGGTTGTTACTTAAATGCATTGAAGGTGATCTAAATTCTCAATAACTTTGCTGAGAGGTGTAAAAAGGGCACAGCCTCAGCTCTCACCTTTTATTCTCCACTTTCTTTTCATTCACAGATCTCTAGAGCCCGTGGCAGGAAGGTGTAGAGTGTGGGGTTGTGTTTTAGGTGTCTGTTCCTCTCTTTAGCTCAAGGTGGCCAGAGGGCTGTGTCTACGGGTGGATTTTCTGAGCAATTACAGTAGTGTATGTGAACGTGCCTAGTCCTGCATCAGACTCCTGGGCATACTGTAAATGTGTTTGCCAACAATGGAAGCAGCTCAGAATACAACGTTCACTCCCTGGTTTATGAAAAAAAAAAAAAACCCAAAAAAAAACCCAAGAAAAAAACAAAAGAAAGCGAACTAACAAAAAGAATGAAATTCAGTGGTGCCAGCTGCTGAATTACTGTGCACTCAGTTTAAATCCTTTTTTCTTTTTTTATTCAAACTAACAGGCATTCTGTGATGCTAACAACCCATGCAATGGGGAAAAAGGTATGTTAGAATTTATTAAGAGTCTTCAGAATAGAGATGATTTAACTGTGGTGTCTCATTGTACTCTGGGAAGGCTTATGACTGAATAATCATAATATGAATGTTGCTTGTTAGTTTTTTCCAATGTTGTATGTCTTTGATTTCCTTAGTAACTTATTTAGGAATAATGTTTACTTTTTTTTTTCTTTCTTTTTTTTTTCCCTCTGCTGTCGACAGTGATTTTTGGGTTGAAAACCATGGGTAGAAAAGATGCCTCTACAGCAAGAACTCCTGTTGACCAGTACAGGAAACAAATAGGTAAGAGATCTGAAGAAAAGCTTGTGTGCTGAAAAAAAAAAAAAAAATACTGAGATTTTTTTGTTTGGTTTTCTTTGGTTTTGTTGTTGATATTTTTGTTTGGTTTTTTGGTTTTGTGGAATTTTTTTTTTAATTTGGTTTTATTTTTTTTAACCAGACCTGTTAGTGTAACAAAATGTATTATTGCTCTTCAAAAACTTTGTTTTGCTTGTGAGTGGTGCAAAATAAGTCGCACTCCAGGGAAACATTTGTTATGTGCTGTAGACTAATTCATTTAGCAAAACCTTTTATGAAGACAGTGTTTCAGGAAGCTTGATAACATCCCTGTTCTGTGTTTGAAAATAGTAGTGAAATACCGCAGTGCAGTGGCTCCATGATATTTTTGAACTGTTGGAATGCTCCTGATTCTTCCGTTTGTTTCCCGTCAGATATGGGTATTTCTAACAAAATACTGTTCCTGCTTCATAACAGTTTTGGTATGCTGAATGATATAGACCTTTACGTTCTATAACTGCATTTATTCTGACACTAATGAAATACTTTTAACATGTTAATCATTTATTTTCCTAGGTCTCTTTCTTTTCTTACTTGTTGTATATGTAGGTAACTTGTATACACATGCACACACGTGAATGCACTTGTGTACTCGTACACGTGCCTTCATAGCAGACTCAAATCTGTTTCTTTTTTAAATGCAAAGGCAGGTGACTTATTGTTGGGATCCATATATGAGGATTCTGTCTCTCTAGGTGTTAAACAATATTATAAACAGACACAGTATTTTACCTCAATCTATATGTAAGTTTTCCAAGTAAATGACTTTGTTTTAAAGTTGCTGAGCATCCACATCTGTGTTTAAATGCACAGAAAAATAACAAGTGTCTGTGAAAAAAAAGGCTGTTTATAGTGTATATTCTTATGGTAAAAGAGGTATGTGAACACTCGTATTTTTATCATGTCTTTTTTTTTAGCGCTGCCTTATTGTTTTAATATAACTTTTAATGGTCTTTTCTGCATCTAAAGTGGAAAGTAAGGGAATTTTGTGTATTTTATTTATTATAGGTTGCTGTGGGGTGCTCCATATTTTCTACTGTTGGGCAGTTTATGTCTGGCTTTCTCAGTTCATTCTCTGAGATAGTTAGAAATGTGGCTGCAAATTTCTGAGTACCTTTGCAGATGAGAAGCAGATATACTGGAAAAAATGTTTAAGTAAGTGGACACTCTGATTTTGTGTGGTTTAGGTTTCATGTAGAAAACCTTGTAAGGAAACTATTACCTAGCAGGAGGTGACAACACAAATATTTCACCCCAGGGGTTTGGTGGAAAGTGGGAGCCCTGCAGCCAATAGTCACGTGTAACTGGGTGTTTGGATAGAGAATGACTGCATTAGTTTTCTGGCATTTTCTCTGCGTATTTTCGTGGTGATCGCTTCTTTTTCAGCCATCTCCTTTAGGGATGCTTTTCTTCCTCTTGTGCATGACTTCAGGTGACTATGGTTGAAATTGTTTTTCATAGTTGTCTTCAGGGTGAGGGAGACTGGTGATTTCCAGCAGGATCCCTGGAAGGCAGGCTGACCTGCTAGAAGACCAGGGGGATATAAAGCTTCATCTAAGTATGAGACTTACAAGTGTTCCTCTCACCGTTTCACAGCTTGGGGTACTTGCATGTCACTACTCCATGGCACTGTGGTTGCACATTTCACAGTTGTGAGATGCTAGGACTGATCATCTGTGCCCTGAGCAGGAGAGAGGACACTGTGCTGTGTAGCAAGGGGGCGAGTGTATTTGTATAGAGGCTCAGTACTCAGAGGGGTCCTGTTATATTGCTGACTTTCCAGTTTCAAGCTAGCATGTTGTCTGAACAATTTGGCACCTTCCCTGTTATACGATGCGGCACCGTGATCCATTGAGTACTGCAAAATACAGTGTCTGAGGGGGCTTACAATAAGCTCATTTTCCTCAGATGCGACACATTGCTCTTAACTTGGCAAAAGCAAGTGTTAAAAATTATCGTAGGGAAGAGTCTAACACCGGCAGGCAAATAAACTACATAACCTAGGAGGTGTTTCTATGATTGTACTGTTCCTTAGAGGGCAGAGAACAAGAACGAAAATAGACCATTCACTGCCTTTTGCACTGGTGGTGGTTGTTTCAACTCCCATTCTTGTCATTCACTATAGCCATTAAGTTTGCCAATGGAAATTATTTTTCTGAACTTAATGAATTAGAGGGGGTTGAAAATTCATGGATACATTTTATACTTTTGTGTAAGTGTGTTTGAGTTTCATGTACAAGCATTTTGGGTTAGCTTTAGGCCTGGTAAGTGAGCTTAGTGGAGCCATCTCTATAGTGTCATTATGCCTTTAGGTGTATTATAGGACAGTAGGTGTATTATTGACAATTGTTGTCTGATAAAGAACTTTTCTTGCCATAATGAACATGAAAATCTTTCTTCTTTTTTTTTTTTTGAAATTTTTCTTCTTATATGGTGTTGCATAAGTGATGGTAATTCATCTGTTTATCACAAAGTCATGCTTGAAGCTGGCAGGGACTTCTGGAGGTCATCTGGTCCAACCCCGCAGCTCAAGCAGGGTCACCTAAAGCCAGTTACCCAGAGGAGTGTCCAGATGGCTTTTGAATATCTCCAAGGAGGGAAATTCCACAATGTCTCTGGACAACCTTGTTCCTGTGTCTGATCACCCTCTAAGTGAAAAGACTTTTTCTTACGTGTTTCAGTGTATGCCTGTTGCCTCAGGTCCTGTCACTGGGCACCACTGGGAAGAGCCCATCTCCATCCTCTTTGCACCCTCCCTTCATGAGTTGATTGAGTTCCCCCTCATTGATGAGATCCCCCCACACTGATGAGGTGGGTCCCCCTTGAGCCTGATCTTCTCTTGGGCAAACAGTCCCAGGTCTCCCAGCCTTTCCTCATAGGAGTGATGCTCCAGATCCTTAATTTTAACTCCTCTTGATCTGATTTCAGAGTCTTGATCTAATTTCATTTACATACTTACTAGAAATTATACAGAAAGAATTTAAATTTTTTCCTGAAGTCCATTCGTCAAATAAACCCTAGATTGGGCAGCTTAGGTGATCTTTCAGGGATACTTTAATGTGAGTCTCTTCAGTAGAAGACTGAGCAAAGTCTGCTCCAAACACAGAATACCATCATGCTCCAGGCTCATCTATTTTGAAAGTGGTTGGTTGATCACCCTTCCTGAGATAGGTTGTATCTAGAAACAGTGAGCAAAGGGAGGTTGAATGAGACCTGACTTTTAAAGAATTAATTTATCACATGCATTAAAAGTTCTAAATACATGTACAGAGTGATTGCTGTCCTTCCTTTCCAGGCATTTGGTACGTATGGATTCTTGAAAATATTGTGATGGATGCTGGCTGAACAGCTATCTCTTGTTAACTAATGGTACGGTGTTATTTCTTAGCTCATGATTTAATGTTTTCTAGCCTGCTGGATAGAAGTTAACCAGATTGAAACGTTTTTAATACCTTTTTTTGTTTGATGGAAAATGGCAGTTTTCAAGGAGCAACATGTCACAAAGTCACGTCAACTTCAACACAATTTTTAGTTACATGTTTAGCGGAGTAATTTGAAATAAAAGCAGATTTTTAATTTCAGTTTGTTCCAAGCTTTCTGTTTTGTTCTGAGTTTCCATACGGCATGCCACATGTTTGCCCTGTGCCGTGGTTCAAGCTCGTGTTGATCACTTCAGTTCAGCCGTTTGCCTTTTTCCCTCCTTGATTGAGCACAGGTTCACTCATGTCTTGTTTGCCACTGTGCCATTAGCAGTTGCTGTTTGCTTCAGTAGCGTTTTCAGAGGATTCCCCTGGCATAGAGATTGATATTGCTCTTCTTTGTCAGCTGGCTTTCAGCCACCTCTCCTGCCACCAGCCAAAATTTGTCTGTAGTGCCTCTTGTTCAGCAAGTGCTCTGGTATCCAGCAGAGCACTGCCTTTTCCTCTGGGAGCAGAGGCAGGCTTTTCGTTACCAGACCAAACTGGCACTAGCTTCATGAAGACTGTCCCCAAGTGGGACAGGGAACAACAGCAGCAGCAACCTTCTCAAACTGGCTTAGACTGTGCCTGGAGGAGGGAGGATGGTGCCGAGTGAATCTTCCCCTATTCAGTTCCCCTTGAGCAGCTGAGGTTTTGGAGAATGAATGAGGAAAAGTAATTTTAACACTCATTATTCAGCTCTCTCTCACATACCCAAACATACACCTTTAGTGCAGCAACAAATGGGGCAGCTCTTCTGCATACTGTTTTGTTCTCACTGCTGCTGTTTGTGCTGCTGTTCCTAATTTGCTGGGATCGGAGGAAAGGTGTGAGGCAGTATGCATCTTTCCGCATTTATGCAGCTTTGCTCCACAAATGCTGTGAAAATAGCAACAGGTTTTACACCATATTTGCTTTGTTTACTGTTATGTGTGCTTTAAGTTCCCAGAACAATTCCACATGTATATTTTCCATCCTTCTTCATCTGGTGTGTCACTTGCTCGGCATGGAAGCTGCAGGATTTGTGGGTAGTGTTCATGACTCGTGTGATTGTGGGATCCTAAGCAGGCATACTGAGAGGATTATAGCATAACTAAAACCTGGTCTACAAATCAGGAATAGACATACTTTTGGCTCCTATTACTATTGTGTTGCTGTAGTATAATTTTTCATGAGGAGAGGTTGTTTGCCAATCATTCATCTTCCAGTTTGTAGACTCAAAGGTCTGCTTATTATTTCCTCTGTATCTTCTGACTTGCTGGCTTGATCCTTTAAGGGCTGGAGCTTATATAGGCACAGCCCAGGGGATCTCTAGTTCCTCACGTACACCAGAAAGGAATAAAAGTTATGAATGAAAATGAATTCTCCTTTTGTTTTGGAAAGCACGAGATGCTAGGCTGAGCGTGATTGCTCGGTGGTGGAGGTGATGTTCGTTGGCACAGCACATGCAGAGCGATGAGGTGGTGAAGGGGACTGGGTGGGAGTCCTGAGACCCCGGTTGTAGTAGCACAGGAGGGAAGAGAGAACTGCCTACCTGAACTAGCAGGTAAAACTCTGGGAAAAGTCAACCCTTTTTTGAAACTCCTTGGTGTGGGGACCAACTCAGATGTGAGCATGATCCTGTTGCCTTCCTGTCTCCAGAGGGAAGCCCTTCTTGTGGCAGATTGCCATCTCTGCTTGCCCAGCTGTTACAAGTGTCTTTACCCTCCACCACCTCCCCTTTTTCTGTTTTCCAAGGTTTACCTCTTCTATTTTTTACAGTTAATTTCCCCCCACCCTCCTTACCCTGAATAGTACCATTGCTCAAATCAGACTGACTGCTAAGAGTTGTCAGCTCAAAAAAAGAAGTATTACATTCTGACACTTTCTCATAAAATATATTACACACTTTGAAGTGAAATGTGATTGTTTTGTTTTGGATCAGGAAATGTTTGTAATCAGCATGAAAATTTTAGATTTAATTTTTGAAACAACAGCAACAGCAAAAAGTGCTTGGACTGAATTTGTGTTGAAAATTTCAAAATCACACCATTTGTAACAAAACAGGAATTCCTGTATCTTTTGTCTGTTAAGAAAAGGCATGGGACCAGGATTCGGGATTTGCATCATTGTGATTGCTCTCCACTGTCACAAGCAAAGATGTAGCAGGACTGATGTCAATGGAATTAAAACTTTCCAACCTATTTTTTTAATTAGTCATCTCTTTTTTTTCCCCTATTTGATGCCAGTCACCTATTTGTTGAGGGAAAGCTGGGCAGGGGCAAAGTACAGAAACAGCTACTTGCTATTCTAAGTGGAGACAAAAATGGGAGAGACCTCTCCTACTATTTATTTAGAGTGTAAAAACAAAGAAATGGGCAGTTCCAGTGCATATGGAACATTACATTTACTTTCTTTAATTTTTCTAATAAAGACTTGCTGTTAAGCACATAATAAAGAGAAGCAGAAAGAAACCCCAAGCCTGACTCCTTTTGCTGTTATGTGTTGTCAAGTTTTGGAATCTTTTCCTCTGCTGAGTTTTGTACTTCACACTGATATGCCATGGATACCACATGCAGTCCCTTTTCTTTTGTTTGGGAGGAGGTTTTATGAAGGATGACTTTCATTGTCACAAAAAATGAGCTAGATCTCTTGGTCAGTGATTGCTGTTTTGAATTGAGTTTTGTGCCAATGGCATCACTTCTTGGAAACTAGAGCAGGAGCAGCTGAGGAAAGCACTGCTGTGAAGTGAAGCCTAGTCTGGCTGTACTAATTTAATCCACATTTTGTGATGATTGGGATGTTTTTAAATATGTTCCGTGAAGGCCAATGATGGATTTTAAGCACATACAGTGTATGATCACTTATTTTTTTAAAGTCCAAAGCAGTAAAGCTAAGTTTTATTGCCTTGGCTTGGAGCATAAAAGTTGATGGTAAATCTGGATATGTACTTGTGTTTGTGAGGATATTAGTTAGTTTTCATTTGCAGGGCAGACAGAGCCCCAGCCTGAGCAGGGATAGGAGGGGTGGCTGCAGAGCCAGGGGACTCTGGGAGTGTGTACACACTCCGTGCAGACATGCTAAGGACAAGGGTGTATCTAAACCCTTGTCTCCCATCCCCTCTCCGCAGCAAACGCCTAGGGTTTCTTTGAACTTGTTTGATTGTACTACTCTTACTGTACACTTATACTACACTTGTTTAGTACTTCTTTCTATACAGATGGAGGCTCACAGTCTGCTCTTCCTTTAAGCTCATTGACAACATCACCATTTCACTCAGTGGAGTTGCTGCGAACTTTTTTATAGGTGTAAATGAGAGTGAAATTTGACATGCTGTTTCCAGTTGCTGAACATGGTGTTACTTCAAGCACTTGGAATTCCTGTAAGGTATCTGGTGTCTAAAGGGCTTTTGCAGTGATATGTATTTGTGCTTGAACATACTCCCAGCTTCTGATCCATTCTTCAGTGGATTAATTTCTGCAGTCAAAAAAATCAACCTGAAGCAACCTCTTTGCATTCGCTCCAGAATTCGTAAAAGTTTCACTATAGACACGTGTGTGTATATTACATTCAGAGGCAGAGCAGTTTAACATATTTAGAAATTCTTTCACCAGACTTTGAAAATCTTCGCTTGTATGTGTGAAGAGTGGACTTCAGATTACTTGTATCTCAATGTGAATCTGTAAATCTAACTTCAGACACCCATTTCTAAAAATCTCAGGCATAATTTTCCCATTTATATGGTGTTCATATATATGCACTCTCTGTATATGGTGCATGTGCTTATATTTGTTGATAATATTATGTCAATATAAATGCAAGGAGAGTTGGGCAGTGAAATACAAATCTGATTTCCTGTTATTTCATCATAAGGCAGCAGTGCAGAAGGCATGAGAATGAAGTGACCGTGCACCTGCATCTATCAAGCAAGATTTGCTTGATAGGTATTTAAGGTGGATGGCACTTCTTCAGTTTCAATGCTATGAGATACAGCACTATTTTCTTTTTTATGAAGTGTAAGAAGAAAGGCATGGAGTCCCCCTGGCTCAATTCAGAAGGTTTATCTGAAGACACTTTTGTGTTTCATGCTTCAGGACATGACCACTTCCATTAGATAGTTCATCAGGTATTGCACCTATTTATGGCCTTAATAAAATGTGTAAGATGTCTGTGTTCAGGGTAAGCATAACCACAGAACAGTCATCTGGATTTTGTAATGAATTTGTTCATGCTGGTGATTGCTATCACACAGTCTGTTAATGGCATGTTGTCAGGGATTTCTGTAACTGATTTGTATTAAAAATATCTTTTTCAGTGGAAGCTTTTGCTTCTACTATGCCTTATTTTGGAAGAAAGTTAGGAACTGGCTACATTGTGGTTTTCAAGGTCTTGAACTATTTATGGGATTGTCTGCAAGGCTCTGCATATTACTTGCAGGCTTAAAGTGTGGGTGGGAAATGAAGTAACAGGGCAGCAGATCGTAGCTCAAACTGCTAGAATGAAAATATACAAAGGCAGTTGCTTAATTTGAATTACAGTTACAGAAATCGCAAGCATTATGCAGCTAGTTTTTGCTTTTACTCAATGCTAAAGGCTGATTAAAAATAAGCACTATTGAAAGTATTCACACATTCAAAGGTATTTTGAGATTTTTCATTGTGTAGCTGCAGTTAGATCAGTACAGCAAAACACCATGATGTGAACAAATGGCTTCCCAATAGTGGAATGTGGGAAATCAACTACTCCGTCCTGATTGAGTGCTCTGTTTGCATTTAAAATTTTACAGTTAATATAAGGCAAGTGACTAATCTGGGTTTTAATCTCTGAAATACTTTACTTGAAATCTGGTCCTTGTCATCATCCCAGCTTCAAAATATCCTATTTGCCATGGGACCAATTGAGTCATGGCCTCCTAAGTTATTGGTATTGCTCTAAAAGAACTCATATATTAAATAATAATATTTTGAAGAGTTTTGACTGTCTGTTCAATAGTAAAGGTGCGAAAAGCCTGCCTTTTCCTTAGTTTATTTTCTGTAACTATCTTAGAATTATCACTGTATCTGCATTGGTGCTGTCAGATTTGTAGCAATACTGATATCCTCAATTGTGATACTTGATTTTTCATTAACATTTTAGAGTGGGGGTTTTGTTTGTTAGGATTAATTTTTCCTATGGTATTTTCACCAAATACCTGTAGTCTTTCTTGTTCATAAGAATGGTGTTTGGATGATCTAGTGTGTAATAGGTAAGAGGATGTGACACAGCTTATCACTAAATCACTTGCTCAGGTTCAGCCTAGGTGATAGTCACGGGAAGATGGTAACTGCCTAGCAGATGTTGGGTGGCATTTATGATGCGATGTTTTTGCATCCAGTTCCTAGTGGAAAAGTGTTGAAAAACATCATTATTTGTTGGCAGTCAAAACAGAGGAGCTGGATAATGAACTAGCATATGGAGTGAAACAGTGTCTTAGCATTAGACATGGTCCCTTCAGCTCAAGGTTACAGCATACTGATGAGAGCATGTCCCAGATTCCCTGAGGCTGCTGTGAGTAAGTCTGAACTTGAAAAGTGCGTTAAACCCCTCAGCTTTGCACCCCTCGAGTGCAGTGTGCTTGTGTTGACCTACCTTTTAGCAGTGCTAATTAACTTGGCCACCGTCTTGTGCATTATGGCAATGTATCTCCTGGTCTGAAGTTGGCTTGCAGCTAGCCAGTTCATTTCACAGGCAAAATGAGTGTGCAGCTGTTTGTGTAGACCTGGCCTGAAGGAACTTCAGTCAGTGTCACTGAAAAGCTGAAAGAAGTTTAAAGTAGGATGCAAGTGAGGCCACCTAGGAGTTTTGCAGGTATTGAGTGGGGATGTTTAAGAATCATCTCTGTAGGCTTCTGTTCTAAGTGAAAGGTCTGAATTTGGGCTGGTGATTCGTGTAACTTGTAAGTTAAACAAGCCTGGTACTGCTTTCTGGCACAGAGGCCAACTGATATCAAATGACACTGACCACACTGTTAAACTCTTCTATCGCTGAAACAGTGACTGCTTGCAAACCTCATTGAAAATTTCCTAGGCCCACGTTAACTTCTGAGCCATGTGTAAGAATTGCTTGGGAGAGGGATATTCTGGGTGCAAACTGTGCCAGGGACTATTATGACAATTGGAGCATGTATACCATTGAATTCCAGTTCCACTTGGCATTGTATAATATATTGGTACACCTGCAACCAGATAGCCAGAAGGTACAGTTTGACATTATAAAGCAGCCTTTAGCAGCACCTACCTCTCTCAACTTCTTCCTGTGGCACAGCTGTTTAAGTGCCATTTTGATCCAGGTTGAATCAAAAATAGTTCTATGCAGTTTTTCAGTTGAATGAATTCACTGATCTACTTCATCTGGCTGCATGCACAAAGAGCAGGACGGCACATAGCAGAGGCTTATGTATGTGGCAAAACTCAAGCCAACAAATGCCATAAGCCAATATTGCTGTTGAACATATTGCAAAGCCAAGCTACACCTCAAGTGGGTCTAGAAAAGGTCTTTATTCCATATAACATACAGTGTGACCAGATTAGGAAGTGTAAGGAATGGCTTCCTGTGTAGACTTCCCCCAACTTCTTAGAATCACTTCTGATTCAGTCCATTGGCTACTGTTGGTCAGATGAGTCCAACTGTCAGAATGACGTTATGAATAGCTATGATAGTTTAAAGCCATGTATTTTTAGAGGTATTTTACACTGCCTGCTATGAACAGTGATGGTGTATCCCCTACATATGGGAGGCATAGCAAGACATGAATGCAGTTATTTTTTTGGCACAACCTCTTCCATAATGTTCAGGTATAGTATGGTGTGTTTTGCCTGCCAAGCATTAGAAAGAAATTGAGTGAAGCAACTTGTGGGATTCTCTCTGAAGAAATACTTTTCCAGAAAAGATAGGCTGAAGACTTCTGTGTCTTTTCTGGAATAGACGGGGACTGTGCAAACTAGAATGAACTGCACAGGGGGAAACATTGAATAAATTGCAAATCAAATAGAACTGAAGGTACAATCCTTAACATACTTCATAGTGTGAAGCGTCTCAGAAAATCAACCTGTTAAGTACAATACCAGATGGAAATGGTTGGTAGAGTTACAAGAAAATCAGATTCATGCCTGTAACACAGGAGACTCTGTGTATCTTGATAGGCAGCTTGGAAAACCACAGACCCCATAGCATATATTCCATGGAAGAATTTCTGTCCAAATGGTTTAATGGAAAAAGCAAATATCACCTGTTGTGCTTGTATTGAGGAAACTTTCAAATTCTAATGAGTAATTGTCATGAGAAGGACGGAGAAGGAAGTGCTTTCATGCGCTCTTCAGAGAGGGATCATAAATTATTTTCTCTGTGGCAAAAGCAGGAAGAATGTAGTCGACAGAGGATTGTCTTCCTCATCTTACTTCTGTCACTGGTACAAAAAGAGAAATTAAAAAGCCTAGTTCAGTGCTAAGTTTTTTTGCTTTATCCAGCTACCTTTCAGGTAATTTTTAGTCTGGAAAGAAACACTTCCTGCAGCCAAGACGCCATGAGTAGGAAGGTTGGATGTTATGGTGGTGGAGACTGGGGACAGGTATCACACTACTGAATTTAGCAAAGTTATTTCAGATGCTTATCCTTGTAAGTGGGAGCAGGATTAAACCCATAAGTGTGAAGATAAAATGAGTAACATATAGATACTGGAAAGGCTCATTATGTTTCTTCAGGATTTGTTTGTTGGCTGTTGTCAAAATACTGTCAAAGAACTGCGCATGTTGCTAACTTAGTAATAATTTTGGAAAAGTTTTGTGATAAGGGGGCCAAACACCAGCACAGGTTCCCAGGGAAGTTGTGGGGTTTCCATGTCTTGAAATCTTTTTAAACCAATTTGTACGAAGACCTGAGCCACTTGATCTAACTTTGAAGTTAGCCTGGCCTAGCTTATGTTAGAATAGGTAACCTTCAGTCCTCTCCATCCTGAATTGTGCTGATATCATGCCATTATTCTCATTTGTTTCTGAAATGCCAGGAATATTTGGTTAGGGTGGTATGGGAATAGGGTCCTACCACAGAAAAGGTTCTTGAAGTTGCTCAGTACATTGCTGTGCATGGGTAGCTGAAGGAATAGAAAGCCAATGATACAGTACTTGTCATGCATTGCTGCATAGGAATGTCAGGATGGGTTTCATCAGCATCTTAAAACATGGTTTATATCTTTGATGACTGGTTAGTTCCTTACCAGTGCTGCCAATTCATCAGCTAGAAATCGTAGATCATGTTTCTGATGATCACACGTGTATGTATTTAAAATAGAGATAAGAAATATTAAAGCCATTAAATATGGCACTGGAGGCGCTGTGTTTGAAGTACTGAGTACTACTCTGCTCATCCATGTTTAAGAAAGATGAATCAAAAGTGAAGGACATGCTGAAAGAACTACTAAGATGACCAAAAAAGAGCCAAGAAGAACCTTGTTTAGCTCAGCGGAACGTGAACTAAGAAAATATGGTTCCTCTTAGTGAACTTTTTTGGAGTAAGCACTTGGGAAAGACATATATTTATAGTCTGTAACTGGGTATAAATTGTCTATAAAGAAACATAGCTGGAAACTAAAAAGCAATTTCTTACTAGTAGGAGATCGAGCTTCTTGAGTAATGTCCTACAGGTAGGGCTAAAGACAAGAAAACTCACAAAACTAACTTGTTTTCGAGCTGATCATTTTCTGTCATCATTTTTGGACAAAATTGCAATATATGGGTGCCTTCACTAGCAGAGTACTGGATTTTAGTAGTTCACCAAGTCCTTCCTAGTCATATGTTCCATATGGACAAAGTTTCACTGTGAAGTGGAGCAGCTTTCCGAGATATTTATAGCTAGAAAATGCATTTGGAAGGATTACCATAACTTTCTGACTGTAGTTTTACTTGTGGAAAAATTAATACTGAGTATTTTCACCAAAATCAAGATTTTAGGAGAATTTAAAACATAATCTTGAATTTCACAGGTTTTTTCCATTTATTATGATCAGAATATAAAATTAAAGCTGGAAGTCCACACTGAAAGAAAAGATAAGGGAAGAGGGGCACATTTTGATTGTAACGTTAACCTTTGTTTTTCAGTGCCTGTGCTCACAACAGAATGTGGTGAAACTATCAAAAGTTTCCACATCATCTTTTCCTGTTTGTTTTGGTTTTGTTGAGTTTTTGTTTGGTTGGTTGGTTAGTTGGTTGGTTTTTTAGTACACTGCTGGGTGTACCTGTGTTGTTGCTGCTCTTTTTGTTCTTTGTATTACAGAAGTGCAGTACTTAACAGTGTAGTATGCATTTTCTTGGAGGATCCTCAGTTGTGCATCTTTGACATGACTTTCCTATGTCACCCTTAGCCCTAGGTGTTGCAGCATGTCCTACTGGTAGGAATAGGAGGTGACTCAGGCATCCTTACCGTCAAAACTTAGTTTAGCATGTTTTGAAGAAATTCATATAGGCATGAAGCACTAAGCATTACCAAAATCTTCGGCATAAAATTACTTGGATCTTTGAAGTGCAAACCAGCATGGGGGACGTTGAAAGAGCTTCATACTCAATAAATCTGGGGTGGGTTATAGTTGGGTAAACACTTGGAGTAGAAAGTGATCAAGGCGCATGTGTTTATGAGTACTATTAGCCATTAACATATCACAGGGTCGTATTGACTGAGTTCACCATTTAATCATAGCATGGGATGCTGGTCTCAGAGAAGAAGGAGATAAGATTATTGACTTATTTTACCTCATCAAATCTCTGCAATTTTCCTAAACCAAAAGAAGGAAGACTTATCTAGGACTGCTTGCACATTTGCTGAATCAAAATGTGAATGTCTTGTCCAAGGTCATACCCAAAATATGTGGCTGAGAGAGGAAAAGATGTTCTGGTCCTTGTCTATTACCCTAACCATGAATGCATTTGTCATAGAATCATAGAATTGTTTGGTTTGGAGGACACATTAAAGATCATCTGGTCCTAGCCCCCCTGCTCAAACTAGACCATGTTGCCTAAGGCTCTGTCCAACTTGGCACTGAATACTTCCAGGGATGGGACATCTACAGTTTGTCTGGACAGCCTGTTCCAGTGTCTCAGCAGCCTTGTAATGAAGAGTTTCCTACTAATATCTAATCATTCATCTAGTCATCCTATCTAATCGTGAATATAGTCATCTTCCATTGGTCCCTTGTCTCATTTACTGTATATCACACAACTTGATCAGTGAGTCTTATTGTCCATATTTACTTAGCTACTAGAAGAAGGGGCTTTTGAGCAACATACATTAACATAAAATGATAAAAATTCATAACATTCTGTATTTTAGTATGTATGTTAGGAGCAGACAACTTTATTCTGTGACTTTTCAGTGCCTGCCTTTGAACGTGCTGATATCTGTACCTATATTAAAAATACAGATAGGTGCCTAAGGATTATTTCTATGATCTTTCTGTGGAGAAAACCAGTAAAAAATAAAGTATTAGCACTTTAGGGAGTGAATGGTCAGTGAGTCTTTTTGCCACACTCTGTAGCCCTTTTATTGTAAGAAAAAAACCACCTAATTAGAACATGATTATTAAATTGGCGTTGTGCTTCTGCCACACCTTTGGATTTTGAGCCACAAGAGCTGAGAAGTAACTTGATGGTATTTTCATTGCGTGCATATTTCACTCAAATGTTAGTTGCAGTAACTTTCTTTTAATAGTGTCCTCTATTCTGTGCGTGCAAAATCTCTGCTAAATTCTTAGAACTTGGAATATCAGATCCACTGGCTTTTTCTTGGATCTAGGAAAAGTAAGTGTCATAAGGACTGCGTTGTATTGTACTGAAAGCGAAGTTGTGCCTCTTTTCTTCTGAGGAACTGAACTGTTGAAAAATAGGCCATAGAGAGGGTGTGTGGCTTTGTTTTGTTCTGTGTTTATCTCTCTCTCTATCTCTCTCTCTATCTACAAAATGGGACATTCAGAAAAGCAATTTACTCTGAATGTGAGGCAGAACTGTAGGTTGTGATGAACTGAAAAATGACTGAAAAAGAAATGCACTGTCTGTTTTTCACTCTGCATGCTATGTATAATAAATGTGTAATTTCTGTTATATTTAAAGAATGGGACCAATTAGAGCAAGAAATGTCTGTAGAGAACTGTTCAGGTAGTTTACAAATCATCTCTCTCATTTATCCTGAGCCATGCCTGTCCTGTCTGCGTGGGAGCCCACCACCATGGGATGTGGGTTTCTCTCTACTAGTGCTGCACATCATGACTGTCACACAGGTGATGCACTTGAACTAGAACCAAGTCACTGGTCATCTAATGGTGCCTGGCTGAATTTCTGTGTCCTGTATGGTGTGCTAAACCCCACTTGGTGACTCTGGGCAAAGGGACTTCTCCAGTGAGAGAAGAGAGAAGGGAGTGTGGGGTTATGTAGGACCTTTGTAATCAGAGCAGTGCCCGTATAACAGCTTATGAGGAAACAAGCCCAGCTAAGAGCTCCTTTTCTGTTTAGTTCCGTTTAATTCTAGAAACTGAAATTGCTTTGTGCATAGGTTTATAAATATTTAATACACATTTTTAATGAATAAGAAATTGACTTTTAGGGTCAGTAGCAGACTCAGTTACTTTTCCAGGTACTTTAAGTGTTTCTCATTATATTTGTAAATGTAATTTTAAAATACTTAAAAAGAAATGAATATAGTCCATCAGAGTATTATCTCTTAATAGATAACACAAGTGTTTTTCACTTCTATTACACCATTAGACCAGGATCTTGGCTTTTTTTATGAGTACCAAAGTCTTGTAAGGAAAAGAGGTATCTTGTAAGGAAAAGAGATTTCCCAAGGTCATACAGTAATTTTATGGAAGAGTCAGGAATAGAAAACAGTTCCATGCTTTATCTGCTCTAATTGAATACTTTTCCAGATGGTAGACTATTTTCCTTAGTCTCTCCAGCGTTTGTATATTTCCTCCAAAAAGCAGCATACTTAAAAGATCATCCTGTGGAAAAAAGTTTCAGAAAAAATTATGCTGGGAGCAGTCCTTGTTTCTTTGAATAAATTGTCCTGATACGTACCTTTCACTATTGTTCATAATACAGTCATATTCAAAATAAGACTATTACTGAAACCAGCTTACTTCATTCATTAAAATATGAACAGAGCACTGATACTGATGCAAATGATGAAGTAAAATCAAAAGGCCTCAGATAAACTCATTGCCATCATTTTGATGGCAAAGTGATTAGAAAAATGCAGACTTAAGTTCCTTGACAAATGTATATGCCTAAAGATAAGGTGTAGAATAAAGCCTAGCTAATCATTATATGATTATATGCAGTTATTGGTGAACGATACCAGACACTCTTCTGTAAGGCAGCAAGTCCAGTCCTGAAGTCAGGAGTAAGATACCATTATTTTACATGTTTTAATACACTACACACACACACAGAGTTCCTTTCCTGTGAGCCGTTAGAAAGGGAAAAGGGTGGATTAGTATGGCTGGAAAAATAAAGATAAATTTTGAAGTTAGCCAGGCTCCTCTATCCTGTTATCTCAACATAAACACAGTTGTTGTTACTGACTGTAGCCCAGTTTGGCTTTTGAAGGTAAAATTGTGTCTCCTGATACGCTTTCAAGACATTATCACACCTTTAGTTCTACGGTCCATAAACCATTACTCTGGGTGCTCATAAATATGTATTTCCTTTACACTTTTAAGTAAGCTGCCATTGCTGTCATTCACTTTTAGTTAAGACCTGTCAGGTGGTGTTTCTGTTGAGGGAAAGAAATTTAAATTATGGGAGAACTAAAGATATGTAGTTCTTAGGAGTGCTAAAATTATGAGTGAGTTGGAGAGATTATGCCTTACAAGTAATTTTAGGATCCCAAGGGATAATGATGATGTGTACAAGAGATGTTCCCTTTTCCGCTGATTCCATTAAAAGCCTCTGATTTCGGCATTGCTGGAGTGCGACTCCAAAAACCTGCTTTTCCGTCTTACATAATCACTTTCACAGTATCCTGTAGCATCCACCTCTGCTAAGACTGTCAGTGCATTGACTGCTGGAGTGACAGTGATACGTAGATCTGACAAAGCATCTTTCGCAATATGCTTCATTGAAGTGAGAACTGCAAATGCTGAAAGTATTACTGGAAACCTTTGGCAGAATTAATAAATTACAACTTGTATTTTGGGATGGTGTTGTAATATACAGCTGGTCCAGAATGATATGACTTACTAGTACAGAATTAGAGCGTCTTGGCAGACAGCATCCAATTTATTTTCAATTCTGAGAAAAGCATTATCCACTGGATAAGACACTGGCTCAGGAGTTAAGGCATTTAGGATCACAGTTGTGCCATTCTTCTGGTGCCTGATCCCATGCAAGTCTCTTCACCCAGATGTCTTTTCTTCCTTCCCCTGCACTTTCCCTTTTTAAACATTGCTGTGATCATTCATAGGTTGTCCTCAGTTCTTGCAGCTTCTCTGCTCCTAGGTAAACACCATAAATCCTATACTTGGAGTAAATCCATAAATCAAGTTTGTTACCCAGAAGTTCTAGTGCCAGTCCAGGCTTTGTTTGATTCAGATTTAGGAAGCTTTACTTCAGCAAGCTGTGACTGGTGGTGAGTTAAATCTGAAGCAAAGAATGTTTTTAATCTTGACAGTAAGGACGCAGGGTAATGTTAAAAGGCATTAGAAGTGACCCTAGCTTCTCCTGAGCTCTGATATCTCTGAGGCATTGTCCCTGGCTCATCGTGCAACTTTGTCAGTGTTCTGTGTTTGCTGCAATGTGGTTTTGTTTGTTCATTTTTCATAAAATCAGATGTAGGATTTAATGTCGGGCGATGCACTAATACCGTTCAAATACTACCATCCTGTTGTGTGTGAGAACAGAAAACTGTGAAACTATTAGAAATGGATGCAATGTGGTGTCTGCAGTGGAAATCCTGTACTCTATTTCTTATGGCCTCATCTGTTCCACAAGTTGCTCAGGTTTTTCCATACTACCCCTAAGATCTCTCTATTCCAACTGGGGAAAAGGAAGCTGTGAGTGACAGGTTGTATCCTCTCCTTCATGGACTAGCTGTTGCCATACCTCCTCTGAACAAAATCACATAAAATGGCTGGTGAGGTTTGGTTGGGGAGGTCTGTGGCTCCTGGGAGGATGCTCATAGAGGAGCAGGGGCATAGGAGAAGAGATGACTTCAGATCCATGTGGTTCCACAGTCCTACTGCGACATCCCTCAGGGACAGGCCCTGCTCAGCTAATAAGATTAGACACGTCAGGTACAGCAACTACAGGAGAGGGAGAGAGAACCTTCTCTCCTGAAGTACCACTGACTCTGTCCAGATTGTTTAATATTATTATTACAGTATTTGGCGATGTGGTGCTTATTCAGCAACCATTGTTGTGAATAACTCAGTGATGTTGTCTGGCAGTAGCATGATACCCACCCGACTAATTGGGAATAAATTTCTAATTACTGGTACTGAAAACATTTTTCAGGCAGTGGTTGGCTTTGTCCTGTTCATATACTCAAGTGGTTAAACTTACTGCCAGAGATGTGGTCTGATAGGGTTTCTTGCAGGTTCAGATAAGCTAGGGCTATTGAACGGGTTTTTTTCAGTGGAGAAAGAGGGAAGGGCGTATTGTTTTCATCTTAATCACAGTCTTAGAATCATTTAAGTGTATGTTGGTTTTCTTCCTAAAAAATACCCCAGTAGGGAATCTTCGACTTCTGTGACCTCAGTTGCTCCTGTCAAGGTCGAAAGAAAGTAATTTATGTAAGACAGTGGGAGAAATTTCTGGCTATGTAGTTGCGGGGATAAGAAGAAAAGAGAAGATGTTTTGAGGAACATCTGTTACGTGGATATGCTCTATTGTGGACAACTAAATTGGATGACCTGGTCATCAGTGTCTATATTTTCCTTTGTCTTTACATGCTCTCATTGGGGAACTATTGGTAGTCTTTTCCTACCTTCTTGCTGAAGCACAGGCTAGCTTTTATTGGAGTTAACCTCTAGTAATTATAAAGCCAACATCCCAATAACAAGCAAACAGATGGGACTTACAATATTAATAGATTATTGAATACAACTTCCTCATCCTTCACAGTAAGCTCTTTGAGACAGGGACAGGCAGTTTCTTGTAAGCACTCACAGTACAACAAGGAGGTAAGCAACAGCCAACGTGATTTGTAAAATCAATTCAATTTCCTTCTCTGACAGAGCAGCAAACCTTATTGATGGGGAAGAGGAAGAGATGCTATGTGCCTTGACCTTGTCAATGCATTTTGACAGTTTATTCTGATAAACAAAGTAGAGATACGTGAATATGAAGCTACTGCAAGATGAGCACCAAACTGGTATGAAAGCTGTTCTTGGTGGATATTAATAGTGTAGTGTCTGTTTTTAAAGGTGTAATGAGGCATCCATAGTGGTCTGTCCTGGACCCAGTATGAATTGCAAGTGAGATGAATTTACAAATTCTTCCAGTATGAGAGGCAGTAAAGAGCTAAGAAGTTAAGATTGGAATTCATCTTTACATTTAAGAGATCGATGAAGTAGCTTGGAAAAGTAGAATATAATCCAACAAGAAAAAGGGCAAGAGTCTTTTAACTTTGGTTAGAGTAATCAGCCTATAGACTGAGTACGGGTAAGAAATGCTTAGGCAGTGATTTTGGAGAAAGGGTTTGTAACAGTGAGCAGAGAGTCTCAGGCAGACTGTGATTGAATGTGCAAGGAGAGTATATATACAAAAGATGCCAATAACGCCTCAGATGAAGTGCTGTATTCAGTTCTGTACAAAGATCAGAAAAAAAGTCTAGAGGAGAGCAAGAGGAGCCTAGAAAACAAAGACTAAAGGACTGATACTGAAGGGCTGGTTCCATTAGAGAATAGAAGACTTGAAGATGTAGTGGCAGCCGTTGAGTATATAAAAGCCTTATGCAAAGAAGGGCATAAATCAACTGACCTCCAAGTCAGTGGTGGATACGACAAAAAGTAATGTGCTAAGAGTTCAGTGCAGGAAGTTTGAGTTAGATATTGGACATGAGGAAGCTTTCCATGATAAACCTAATGAAGCACTGGGGGAAAGCTAATGAGGCTGTGCCTCCCCATTTTCAAGGACCTGTGTTTCTGAGACTCTGTACTCCCTGTGTGGAACATGGTTGTAGGTGAGGCTGCAGGTTGGTAACTGTTGGCAACAGTGTAATCATGTCTCTTTTGTCTTTGCTGTTTAGCTTCTATCTGGCAGAGCCCCTCTTGTTCAGCTTTTTCCCTTATTAAGTGAGCTATGAGTACACCTTCAAGTGGGATATATTAAAAAAATTCTGGGGCCTCTAGAGACAGAGATGGAAAATACCAGAAGAGCACACTCAGGACTTTTGCAGCTCTGGAATGATGGTGCTGCATGCTACCTCCGTCTTCCTAAAAAGCTCTGACTTTAAGTCTGTTTCTAGTTATTTTGGGATATATCACATTTTACTCTTATTTGCAGCCAACAAAGTTAATAAAATCAGCATACGCCAAACGGGAGCTGGGTGCAGTCTGTCTCAGAAAAGCAGAAAGACTCTGTGTGCTGCATGTCCCTCTTACCATGCCTTATGCTGCCTTTTCGTGCCTCTCATCATCAAAGAAATAGTACAATAGTTAATCAAATGTTTGAAAAAATGCAGCTTTTAATTTCATTAATGGTAATTATTTCACTCCTAAGCAGTAGTATTTTTGGTTTGCTTTTTTTCATTTTCAGAATTTATACTAAACCATGGTTGTTTATATAGAAATGAAATTACTAGTAGCTGTTCCATAGCAAAGTAATAAAAGTGTGCTCCAAACTGCGTGTTTACATCAATGAGTATATTTATTATGTAGGTGGAGGAGAGAAGAACCAGAACAACCACCCAGTGATCTGTTTCAGATTACTTGTGTTAATTTATTTTTAAGGAAGGTATGTGATGTTTTCATAGCTGTCTGTTTGAGTATGAAATGTTAAGGATGTTACTGGAAAAGAGTATCACCATCCTTCAAAGTGTTCAGCAACTGCGTGCATGAGGCACTTGGGCCATGGTTTAGTGGTGAACTTGGCAGTGCTGCTGTAATGGTTGGACTTGATGATTTTAAAAGGTCTTTTTGAACCTAGTTTATCTAGTTTATGGTATGATCCTATGGATGTTGAAGATAGATATTCTTTAACCTGGCGCTATTACTTTTTAGTGGTTGTAGACAGGCACCTGTTGGGCTTGAGTGAAAGATTGTAAAAGATCATTTAGCATTGAAAAGGATGAAAAAAGACTGCCCATCAAATAGTATCGAGTAAGCATCAATATTTTTAATGCTGTTCTTCAGCTCTTTTATTATGGTCTTGCCGTTAATTGAGTATATTCTACAGGTGTCGAAAACAATGAAATTACCTGACTAATCAGCTGATTTAAAGTACTGATGTTCTTTTCTGGCTTGTACATTACTGATAACCAATTTACTGAAGGTCTTTTCTTCATTGCTTATGTAGATTTTTAAAATATTCCTTAAAAGAAGAATCAGAAAGGGTGGCAATTTAAATAGGTTGTTAATGACTCATTAAAATCAACATATGTCTAACACAAATTTTAAATATAAAGCGTTTATTTAATGAAATGCTGCTTTTCATGGCAAAACATAGCAAATTCTGAGGTATTTTCTAAGGGATTCTGTTTCCAAACAGAATATTATATTTAACAAATATTTCTAAACTTCTGGTTTGAAATCAGGGAAAGATAGCAATAATTAAATGGGTATATTATGGTATACTTAAGAATGCATTATATTTTGTATTGTTGGTTTGTTGGGATTTTTTAAAACTTCCATGCAGCATAAAAGGAACTTATTCATTTTAATGCATCCTTCTTGTTGGCTTAAAGCTGAAATATAGTTGCTTGAAAATTAATTTACCTCTCATGAATGGCTGGTTGGATTATCTTTGTAGCATTAAATGTCAACCCTGAGCTCAGAGCACATTGTGTCTATTGTAGGAAGTTGTCCCTGAACACTTAATGTTGTGTTAAATGATGAAGTGTCCTTAGCAAATGTATTATTAGTGTCAAGCTGTTCCATCTCTCAAGATTGAAAAATGGTCAGTGATTTGAGCTGCTGGATAAAATAGAGAGGCTGTAGGGGGTTTCCATGCCTTTTCTGAGTACAGACATACTCATAAGTAGGAATAAGACATTTCAAAATGTTTCTGTTAACCTAAGACTCAGAAAAATCTGTTTGGAATCATAGCTATTAAAAATAAGAAAATCTCACTTCTCAGGAAAAGAATGGTGACTGAGTATGTTTGTGTGACACTAAGAACACAAAACACAGTAATAAACACTTCAGAACTTGGTCTTCTTTCTATAGACATGAATCAGAGTCATAGAATCATAGAATAGTTAGGGTTGGAAAGGACCTTAAGATCATCTAGTTCCAACCGCCTGCTGTGGCCAGGGACACCTCACACTAAACCGTGTCACCCAAGGCTCTGTCCAACCTGGCCTTGAACACGGCCAGGGATGGAGCATTCACAGCTTCCCTGGGCAACCCATTCCAGTGCCTCACTACCCTTACAATAAGGAACTTCTTCCTTATATCCAATCTAAACTTCCCCTCTTTAAGTTTGAACCCATTTCGCATTGTCCTATCACTACAGTCCCTAATGAAGAGTCCCTCCCCAGCATCCCAA
>JAOEHX010017883.1:0-12816 GCA_025448015.1 Bolborhynchus lineola
CCCCCCCCCTGCCCGCGGTGCTGCTGCTTTGGATCAGGATTTGGGATACTGTGCGGTGCTCGGAGTCGGGATGTCACCCGTCTCTGCATCCGGTTCCAGTGATGGGACCCCAAAGCCTTGTCCCAGTGCTTCATCTCTTCTCCATTTTCCTGTTTCCTAAGGTAGAAACTCAAGCGTTTTAAAGCTACAGAGAACAGATGACGATCCTCTGCTTCCATTCCCTGCGCTGCTGGTCCCTGCCTACTCATTCTGCATGGAGCCTGCAGAGTCTGCTTGAAGTACAGCTTATCTTTTGAGAGATATGCAGGCTCTTCATTTGAATAGTTCAGGAGTTGGAGAATTCGCTGCATTCCTTGGTAAATTGTTCCTATGGTTAATTATCCTCACTGTTAAAAAAAATCCACCTGGTTTCTAGTCTGAATTTGCCTGGCTTCAGCTTCCAAGCACTGGATCTCATTATGCTTTTTGCTATTAGATTAAAGAGCTGTCTGCTATCAGAAACCATCTCCTGTACAGGCTGCAATCAAGACACTCTTACTCTTCACATGGAGACCTTTCATGCAGAACATTTCTGGTATCACCCTTCATCTGTTCCAAATCTTTCATCTTCTTTGTATCCCCCTCCCAAACCTTTTCTATTTTGTCAACAGAGGGTTTGGAGTGTGGACACGAGAGCTGCATGTTCACAGGAGGGCAGTGAGCTCCGTGACGCCTGGTGCCCACTGCCCAGGCACTGCAGAGCGGGCCACCAAGCAGCCAGCTCATCTCCTGATGGTCCCTGGCCATGAGCCTCCTTCCTTCAGTGTGGGAGAATGGATACTGCCATGTCTCCCAGAGGGATGTGGTCAGAACCCTTCCAAACCAGCAGTTTATTGGGCTACTCACTTCCATCAACCAAAGGTGATGCCAAGTCATTTGACAAGCTGACTAGCACCAAACTGTTTGGCTTGGCATTGCCTCTGCACCAGCTGTCCGCTCCTTGGCTGATTCTCCATGATCCAACCCCAGATTGCAGGAGGCCTTTGGAGCTGCTGGGCTGGCAGGGTCTTCCTCAGGGTGAAGGGCTTCCACTGCTGCTTGGTGAGGCAGCTCCATTGAATCCCTGGTCAATGCTCGCAACGGTCCTGGTGTAGTTAATCTTGTTCAAGAGCCATGAGGCTTCCTGAGCTATGGATGAGGCAGGCAGCATGGATTCTTCCAAAGTGCTGAATCAAACCATGCATGTCCTTTAGCTGTCAGATGTCGCTGTCCCCAGCCCTACTCACCACACATTTAACTCTCCTTCCTGAGTGGCTGCGTTTCCCAAGAGCTTTCCTAGTCTTACTTGTATGCTGCTACACGCAGCTTCTGTGGAATCACATTGCATAGGCACATCGTTGTTTGTGCATTGACTGGCAACCCAGAACAGATGGGGGTTTTGCTGAATTCCTTTCCCCATTTAACCAGGACAGGCTTCCAAGTGTGGCAGTGGCAGTGCAGAACTCAAGGTGATCAGGAGGAAGGCAGCAGCCCATCTTCCAGTATGAGACGTGGAGCTGCATGGCTGTGACAGCCCTCAGCCAGGAGGACACGCAGTGAATCTGGCTGTCACTGAGCAGGACCACTCTTCACGTGGTGAGCCGGGTGGTCTGCACCATCAGCACTCCTGCAGGAATTACTATTGCAAGTGAGAGGTCCCCTGTACTCTTTAGGGTGCCAAATGCTGCTGACCCACATCTGTTCACAAGGCTCAGCTCCACTGCAGTGACATGCGGGCTGGATGGTGCCGGTCCTGCAGGCAGCCTACTCTTGGGGGATGCTCCATCAGCCCTGCATCGCGGTGCAGGATCTACACATCTCTGATTGCCTTGCTGAGCATTAAACCTGCCTCTGGGTTACAACCCTCTGCTCTTTTGGGGGTAACTGCCCAGAAAGACCTTAGTGGCTTGTTCAGTTTGCTCCCTGCAGCGGCAACACGCATTGTCTGGCAGGAGAGAAGGGTATTTCCATACTGCTAATTACAGTGAGCACAGAGCATACCTTTAGTAGGTGTTCTCTATGTCTTTTGACATGTGTGGGTACCCCCTGTCTCTCTGTCTGAGGATGTCCTGCCCATAGCTGTGTCTGCTCCATCCCATGGCCATCTCCCCATGCTGATAGCTGGAAACAGTGGCAAGCATGCATCAGACCCTTTCCAGTGCTCCTATCTCCACACCAGGAGAGCTGGGACAAGAGGTTATGGGTTCAGTCTCCATTTGGTTATTTTTGTGGCACAGGAATGCCTCCTTTCCCTAGACAGGTCCTGTGCAGCTTCACTGTGACCTGATGTGAGTTAGCCCTGGTAAGGATGGGATTGGGCTGGAATCACATCCAACCCTGAGCACCTATATATTCAATACCTAGAGAAATGCATCCTTTAGCAGCATCTTCAAAGAAAAGCAGTGGAAAACAGTGAGGACAACCGCTCCTATGAGGACAAGTCATATTTAATCACAGAGCTGGTCCCAACCCCTGGGTCAATGCAACTCAGCAGTGAAGCCATGATGCTCCAGCCTTGGACCCAGGGAAGATGCTCCACTGTCCCGGCCAGGAACTGGGCTGCATTCAAACCCCAGCTCCCTGCTGCTTTGCCCACTCTGCCTGTCTGTGGCTGTCACAGACCCACTGCCACAGCCTGTCCCCCCTGCACTCTGCTCATGACACAGGGCAGCCCCCTGTGCTGCACCAGTAGCAGTGAGCAGAGCAGCACCCACCAGCCACAGCCTGGGGTCTGACAGCACGAAATAATCCAAGGACACTTTCTGTCTACTGCGGGAAGGACCATCTTGGCAATTAAAGACATCAGCTTCTGAAGTCCAAGTCGCTATCACCCCCCGGGCTCATCTATCGCTGCTGCTCTGCTTGTTTCACAATAGTGTCAAACTGCAGCCCCGGAGGAAACCCCTGAGCCAGGAGCCAGGATGTGAATTTAGGACCACAAAAAGCAAAGCAGTCCCCGTTCATTCTGCCCAGATCCTGTGTCCCTGATGTGCAGAGGACTGCATGGACAGGACCAGCCCCGCTGCCAAGGACCGCGCTGCTGTGCCCCGGTCACGATGCCCGGCAGTGATCCCTCCGTGATTAAACACCTACAGTCATTGTGCCACAACTTGCAGGGATTAAGTTACTCTTCTGACATGAGAGGAAAAAGGACTGTAAATGACAAGCAAGGATTTACAGGAAAGCTGAGAGTGGTGGCGGTGGATGCGGGGGAAGCTCCATCTCACCCACTGCCGCGCCTCTGACAGCGGTAGGGAAGCACCATGAGAACAAGGCAGGTATTTCCCCAGGACATTTCTCCCATTTGATGACTTTCACGGATGTTCACCTTCAGTTTAGGGAATTGCTGTGAGAAAAGTTACGTTCAAACCACTGTTCACAGCCCTTTTGGAGAACATCCCTGAAAGCAAGCACTGATGCTAACTGCACCATCGCTTTTCAGGGGAGCCTGCACAAGTGAGGTCCCCACTGGACAGTGGCTGCATCCTGCATCCACCCCATGCAACCAAACCCTCTGCATCCCACTGCAAGTCATCACCAAGACATTCAGTTGCATGCGGCCAGCGAGCTGAAAACACTGTGGGTATGGCAAGCATCTCCCTAGCGAAGGCAAGAAGACATGCAACAACTTACTGTCCAGGTGGCCGACTTGGCGGTGCTGGATTGCTGGAAGGTCACCTCAAAGTGGTGGGGACCAGGGTAGTCAGTGTTGGAGGGGATGACGGGAGCTGGGGACATGGCGTCGAAGGTAGAGCTGGGCTGCGAGTAGGGCGAATGCGTTGGGACATTGGAGGTGTGCTCGGAGCTGTAGGGGCTGGTGGAGGCTGCTCTGCTGCCGATGCTCTGATCCATGCTGTTGTTCAGCAAATTGAACTGGGACTGGAGGAAGGGAAAAGGGGAGGAGGGAAAAAAGAAAACACCAGCCAGTTTGAGACATGGAACCTCACCGGTGCTGAGCTCCGGGTGTCCTGTTACAGCCTCCTTAAAGGGACAGTGCGGGAGCCCGGGGGAACACCACTGCGGGTCGCCTGGGGCTTTGGACAGGTCACCACTTGTGCGAGGGGTGACCTCGAGAGGCTTAAACCATCCCCTTCCACCCGCTCCGTCCTCACGGGAGGCAGCGAGGAGCTGAGATTCCCGGGTGTTAGCACGGGTTCTGCCGTAGGGATCCAGGCAGGGATGCTGTGGGAGATGTCCCACTGCTGCGGGGTGGGAGAAATGGCCCCATCCTGCATCCTGCACACAGGATGAGTGCTGTATCCCAGCAGCGAGGACCAAGGAGTTGATCCTGGATGAGGCATCATTCCCACTGCAACCGACCGGGCAGGAGCTGTCTCCATCCACCTCCCGCCTGCATTCCTGTGTCGTGTGTGCACACACAGGGCACCTCTGGAAGCATTTCTCTCCAAAGAGCCAGCTCTGAATGGTGGTTTGGGTGATTCTCCCCACATGGGATGTTTGCTGTCAGCAGCTTCCACCCAGGCAGGTCTAATTTGGGGAAAACCTCAAACCTACAAAGCGCGTAGCTGTGATGCAGGAAGGTCACACAGCAAACGCACCTTTGTGCTGGTTCTGGCTCTTATTCCAGACCTGCTGAGCCAAATCCTGACTTTTTGGTATTTGGTTTTTCTGTTCCTCTTCTGAACAGTCACTATCAGAGTCTTCCCATAAACTGGCAGCAGTTTTACCTGCTGGCACAGCCTAAGCTAAGGTGCTTTCTCAAAAGCCGCATGGCGCAAGCAGCCTGAATCTCTCCTCAATCAGATTAAAAAATCACTTTTTTTCTATAGTAGAGAACAAAATTGCTACACAAAATAAAAATCACAAACGTAATTGTTTCTCAAGGCAATAGGGACGGGTTTTCCCCCCAGATCTGCAGCATTTCCATACAGACCCATGCAGCCTGCTCTCTGCAATGACCACGTGCAGTGGCCACTGCACTGATCTTTGCCATTCCCGCTCCCTGCAGCACTCAGCACTGGCAGCTCCGGGATCCGAGTGCTCCCGGGAGGCAGTTTGGGGCCGACCATCCCACTCTGCCACCTGCCTTCCCCTGCGAAGGGCTCACAGCTCAGGAATCAAGAGACGTGTTTTAACTTGGGATCCCAACCTCACCCAAACGTCTACGATGTCTGATGGTTTAAAGGCAGTCAGCCTTCTGCAGGGAAGCTCTCCAGTTGTCTGCATCTCTCGCAAGGTCGTTGGAGCCTGTGACTAACTGGAGGAATGCTGAGCAAGATCCAGCTTGTTCTTACACAGGTACAGTCATCTTCTCCCCTAAAATATGTGCGCAAACCCCTCTATTCCTTCTCACCGCCCTATAAATAGCCCAGCTGAAGATAAGCCGCCCCCCTCCAAACTATCCACAATCCCAGGAGGGAAACTCTGGCAAAATGGGTGTTAAAACCACCCATGGAAGTCCCTTGTTTTCCAGCTAGGAAACTGCAACCAAGTCACCCTTGGGAAGCGAAGCTCAGGCATGGAGCAGGGAGAGAACAGCAATAGGAAAAAGGGCTTGCTGCTCACCGGGGCTGATCCACAGCCTAGATAATCCCAGAGTATGCCAATTGAGCTGGTTTGTTCTCCTAGGAGCAGGGAAGGGCTGTGGGGACGGGGCTGCCCACACCTCCTCCCTGTGCCCTGCCACATGCCTGTGTTAGGAATGAACCGAACACAGGGTAAATGCTCTGCACAAGATGAGCAAACAAGGGCACCCGCAGCACCATCCCCGCACATCCAAGAGCATCCCAACCTCTGTATGGAATCCTTCCCCTGGGAAAAACAGTGACCTCTTTGTGCAAGAAGGAGATACAAGACCCAGAGCATCTCCTCGTCAAGCTGGGATGGCCGCCCCAACGGGATCCCCACCAGCATGAAACAGGGACCAGTGTCCCTAATCCCGGGCTTTGGAAATCCATTGGCACAGACACTCCCAGGCAGGTGCATGGAAAACCAACTGCTTTGTTCTAAAAATTGACTGAATTTTGGAAACATTCTCTTAAAAGAGAAAGGGAAAGAGAGAGTGTGTCTGTGTCAGCAAACCCAGCACAGGGCTTGTGTGCCTATGCCTGTAAATACACATACACACACGTATGTTTATCCACACACACAGATAACTGCTCACGATTGCAGCAACGACCTCCTAAGCAACAGCACTACCCTACGAAATGATCCCGATGCTTCGGACCAACAGACATAGGACAAACAGGAGGAATGAAGGAATTTCTGGTCAGGAAGCACGGCACTGCTCTGTTCTATACCCAGCTGTGTCTCTGCCCATATCTAACTTCCGTAATGCCAGGGAGCAGACACAAACCCTTCTGCCCAGGAAAGCAACCTCGGCACTGGAAGACAGGGCTGAAATCACATCACCCGCAGCATGAGTACCATTTCCTCTGCCTCCCAAAGGCTCCAAAGCAGGGCAGAAAAGCCTGCCTAGGGCCACAATAATGCTGATGGCTTGGTTCAGGAGGTCCCAGTGAAAGACAAACTGGTGCTTGTGGTGCAAGGGCACTCCTTGAATGGATGCTCGGGCGGATGCTGCTCCTGTCCAAGTGAAGGAGCCTGCATCCCTTCACACCAGAGCTTGAAATTGCACCTTGGGTTCCGCAAGCACCGTACTGGGCAAAGCAAGAGAGGAACCCGACTGAGCCACCACGGCTGCAGCATCCCACGCGGGTGCAGCTCATTGCTCATGGGATGGGGAAAGGCTCGCACCAGGGCAAGCCCTTGGAGCATCCCAGCTGGAGCATGCACTCGGCAGCAGAGGGTGATTCCAATAAAGCAAGAGAAACCCCATTAATAACAAGGAGCACCTACCGTGGTGTAATGCTGCATCGGGTCGCTAACGTACAGCATTTTAGTTCTCTCGGGGCTCACGGAGCGCTGGGAAGCGTCCTGCCACGGGAGTCATGGGGTCGGGGCAGGAAGGCAGGCGGAAGGAGGGAGCGAGGGAGCAGGGCCGGGGCGGCAGTGCCAGGGATGCTGTGCTGGCCACCCGAGTGCCGCCAGCTGTAGGCTCTTTTGCCTTTTTCATCTCCCTTAGTTCTGTCAACTAGCTGCATCCAACAACAAAACGGGGCCCACCCCTTCTGTCCCTCATGACTATTCATTAAAGCACAGGGCAGGCCCCAGCTTGCCCAGTGGTGGACCGGGCGATACCAACCATTCCCACTGCAGGGAGAGTGGGGGTCCAGCTCCAGCATCCAACCTGACTCTGCGCTGAGAAGCTGCTTCCAGCTGAGCTGGGCTGGAAACCCATTTGGCCAAAGTGTGTTACCAGCAGACAGAGGTGGCTGCACTTGCATTGACCAGATGATGCAGTGACTCTAAGACAGCTCCATATTTCAGAGATATGGAGTTATCCCTATTTAGATGCATAGATAGGGATAGATAAGGATAGATATGGGTACATAGGAATAGATGTTTAGATAGATATCTAGACAGATATGGATGGATGGATGGATGGATGGATGGATGGATGGATGGATGGAAAGATAGATAGATAGATAGATAGATAGATAGATAGATAGATAGATAGATAGATAGATGGATGGAGTGACCACAGAGATTTCCTTTCAACTTGAGGCAGATGGGGAACAGTGTTCCCTTCATCCAGACCTGAGCTGAGTGGCATATTTGGAAAGGTGGAACCAGTGTGCATCACCCACATACAAAGTAGGTCCACAGCAGTGTCATACATAAAGCTCTGCACAAACTACCAGCTGTGTAGCTGGCATCTCTAAGCAAAAGGGTGGCTGAGGAACAGTTCTCATCTTTAATCTCCTCTCATCTCATCTCCTCATGCAGGACCCTGAAGCAGGTTTTCAGGAGCAAAGCAGTGCTCGTGCAGGGAGCACCACACAGGGCAGCTTTCAGAGCACTCGGGTGACCTGCTCATTGCCACCAGGAGCAGCGGGCTCACTGCACAGAGCCCCCACCACAGCTCCCGTGTCCTGCCTTCCTTTCAGGCTGGTGGCATCACGTTATCTCTGCTTTTCTTTCCACACACGTCAGTCAGAGAGAGCTGGCCAAGGCTCCACCGAGAGCACGATGGGGCCGGTGTAAATGTTTTCTATGGCTCATTATCCCTAACAAGGATCAGGAGCTGCCTTGCTCAGCACCCTGCGAGGCCAGCACTGGCCTGAGCTCACTGTGGTTGCAGCAGGAGCAAGCTCAGCGAGGGGCAGCTCCCAATTAACACCAGCACCTCCACCTGATCCCGCTGCCAGGCTCCTGCCCCTGCAGGCAAAGGCCGGGAAAGGGAGGGAAAAAGAGTGGAAAGAGAGGGAAAAGGGACTGGGGGAGGGGATGCAAAGCTGGAGAGGAGGGAACCGGCTCCTTTCTGGAGGGAGATGCTGCCAACGGCCGGAGCTGCTTCAGGGATGCTCCCGGGAGGCAGCGCTGCTCCGGGCACTGAACACACACGAGTGACCGGGATGTCTCACACATGAGCCAAACCCTTTGCCTCAGAGGGAGGCACGCCAGGTTCCTGGAGGAAAAGGCAACGTGGAAGGGGACTGCGGTGGGAGCAGAGATGGGTGTTGGGAGCACCACATGCCCTCCTCCAGCAGCTCTACTTACAAGGGGCTTTCACTACACAATGTGTTTGCACCAGAGCGAGTTACACTCTCCTCCTGTTCCAAGCTCCACTGGGCACCCTTGCTCCCAAGGTACTAAAGCTTCACTGCCATTGTAGCGCAGAGCCCCTGCTGCTGCATGCAGCTGGTTTATCTCTTAACAAGTAGCCACAGTTTGCCCACTGCACCATCCAGCTGCACTCACAGGTTATCAGCCCTGCACCACCAGCAGCAGTGCTGCAGCTGTATTGCTTGTGTGTGGTTTATGAATCAGCAATGTCCCTTCCCACCCCAGAGCCCCCAGCCCACTGCAGGGAAATCCAGCCTGTGTTTGATGCTTCTCCCTCTCGTGCAGCCTGAGCACACTCACCATGACCGAGTCATTCATGCTTCTCATCTGGAAGACATCCATCGTGACCTCCGTGCGGTTGGAGACCTCACTGCTGCTGGCATGGTTGGATGGAGGGAGGTCAAAGTAGGTGCTGTCTGGCTCCCTGCAGAAGAGGGGGTAGCACAGTCAGCCCTCGGCTCACCAGCACAGCTCACACCACCACCAGCAACCTGCCATTCCCTTGAACTTCGGCCCCTTCCCAACTTCTCCTCCATCCGCCCCTTTCAGGACATACGTGCTCCATGGAATTTGAACTGCTTGTCATCACCAGGGCTCTGGCAAATGGAACAGTCTGAGCATGGAGATCAGAGTTTGGGAGCAAAATTCGCAGTGTGGAAAGATGAATGGGGAAAGTGGAGCATGAAAAAGAAACTCATCTCACCTTGAGCTACAGTAACAATATGTGTTAACATGGATTACAAAGCAAAGGCCACTTCTGCTCCTAATACACCTCAAGGCAAACAATCGGCCATCACTTACAGCGTGCTCCAGAGGTGCTCAAATGTTGTGCCTTCATCAGCGGGCGACGACTGGGACATCTTCACGGAGGGGGAGTCTGACAGCGGATAAACCACTCTAGGAGCAAGGAGACACAGCGAGGTTAGCGCTGAGCGTGCCGCCTCATGTCAGCACAGGCAGGAGCTTCCCATCTCGCACATGTCTCGGAGCCATCTTGACCCTGCGCTGCCTTCCTCTGCCCCGCTATACACCCATCCTCCTCCTCCCTTACCCGCTCCCTGGGAGCAGTGGGATCGCTTCCCTGCCCCGGCTGACGTGGATGTGCACTCTGAGGCTGCTCCTCTTCCCCAGGCCAGCGTTAGCATCTCATTTCAACTCAGCCCCGACATCTAATAGTGAAAGCCTGAGAACTTCCTGCTTTCGGGGCTCGAGCCGCGGAGCACGAGGGCAGCGTTTTCTGTCTGAGTGCTGCTCAGGTCCTTCTGAATCAGATGCGGACCAGGTGGCCACAGGGGCTGAAATAGCTACCAGTGAGAGCCTGGTGTCCGCCCATGCCTCTGCATCCCATATGCGACAGAGGAAGGACCTGCACATCAGCTATGGGAAAAGGAAAACCTAGAGCTGACTGCGGGTGGCCTTACCCTGCTTCCATGCTGCTTTCCCTGCCCCAAGGCAGCAGGAGCTTCAGGAAGGAGCCAGGCCTTTCCCTTCAGCACAGAGAGCAGCTCACCGCTGCCCCGGCTGCGTGGTCAGGATGGGTGATACCAGCTCTAACCACGTGGCCACCCTCCTTGTCGAAAGGAAAGAGATCTGACTATTTTAAGGGTGTTTTGGAGGTTCCCTTTCGCTTTCAAAGCACCAGCGGTGCTTGCAAAGCCAGGCCAGTATCACAGCAGGTCCGAGCTCTAAAACCCATGGGACAAAGAGAAACTCAGGCTGTCGATGTTAAAGCACATCCCTGCTGCTCTGGTCAATGCACATCATGGCAAAGCATCTCGCAGCAAGGATGCCAGCCTGGCAGATGGGTGTCTGGGGTGACAGAGTCACGAAAGGCTTTCAGACAGGGTTCCCCAAGGTGCCAATGACTGTAATTTGCTCTAAAAGGAGGTGCTGGTTAGAGTCCTCTTATGCAGGGAAAGAAGAAGGCATTCACATCACTCTGGGGAATCACTCTGATGGGGATGCCCAGCAGAAGGACAAGAAGGAGAGGAGGGAGGCCCTGTGGCACAGCTGAATTAAAGGGGTCTGGGAAGAGCCTTAGAGCCTATTTCCATATTGCTAAAGAAGCAGTGCTAGATGACCTGGGTGTAATTACCTCCCCAGTGCCTATAGGTGACTAACCTGGGGCTAAACACAGCAGCAGTGGCAGAGCTCCACAGCAGCCCCAGCCTCTTCCGTTTGGATCATTTGGATCCCTCATCTCCATTTGGAGGCTCTTCCCCTCTGCCACAACTGTGTCAGCTCCCCGATGTCACCAGCCTCCCAGCACCAGAGACTGGAGCTATCACCCTGGCTTCTACCACAGAGAACTCTCAAGCCAAACCCACACCAGAAGGATTTAACACCTCCAGAGACCAAAACCTGCTTATTAAAGTGAAGCTCTCTTTGAGGGAAGGGTGCTTGGCGTGGCTGCATGGGGACTGCTGCTGCAGCAGGATGCACACCGGCTTTATTCCAGGCTGCTGGCATGGTGTGCTTGGTTTCATTGGGAGAGGTGCTCTCCACCTGCTTCCCCAGGCAGCTCCAGCATTCCCTGGGTTGCTGCTTCCCTCTGTTGCTGGTCAGGGCATTGCAGGGAAGCTGCACATAGGAAAAATAGGCTGGGAGTAGTAAGACAAAGCTTGGGAAGAGGCAATCCACCACCTCTGCTCCATGGGGCTTAGCACCCAGGCAGGGGCTGTCACCATGGGGGCTGCAGTACCAGTACGTTTCCTTCGAATTCCCACTGATTCCAGAGGTGAGAGAGCAGGTCTCTGGAGGAGCAGAGCAGATGAGCTCAGGTTCAACCACAGGTTCATTCAACCCACAGATTTGACCACAGAGTCTGAAAATATTCTTAGAATTAGTGTAAATCTGACTCCCTTTTTTCATCACTATAAGGAGGTGAAGGCACCACAGACGTGATGGGGGGTTGCAGCCTTGCTGAGGGTGATGCCTGGAGCTCAGATTCTGTGCTCTCCAGAAAGAGCATCTTTGCTCTCACCATGAACTTTAAGCCTCAGTTTTAGGCATCTACAACTGTCCATTCCCATTTCGCCTGGCAATAACGTATTCACCACTATCCTGCCACTCCAGCACCCAGCAACAGAATGTGACAGCATTTTGCAGACACCTTAAAGGAAGATAAAGGCATAGACCCTGTATCATGGGGCTATGCCTAATTTCTAAAGACTCTTGGCCCATCCTAAGAGAAGACGATGACTTGTGAGAGCCATTCCCAACTCCCACACTGAGCTGCTGTGTATTGCGTGATGGTTGTGCACTGGTCCCTGGACCATCTCCTCCACACAAGGAGAACCATCCTGCTCCTCCAGCCCACAGCAAATAACTTAATAATTGCAAACTCCTGAGGTGTCAACCCTCCCCTGTGCTATTGCTCATTTGTCCCAGATTGTTGAATTCCCACTGCAAAACAAGGCTTGTAAAAGCAATCAAGAATGAGCAAGTTTTTCTCAATGCAGCACCCTTGGATCTCAGGAGCCCTCTTTGGGATCCAGCAGTTTCCTATCAATATTCTTTCCAAGGAGAGAGCAGGATTTTGGATATAAATCAACTCAATCAAAGTCATTGATGGGCAGGAGGCTAAACCAGCCAGCTCATCCTCCCTGCCTGCACTGAGCATCAGCCGCGTGGAAGGACCCAACCTCAGCATCCTGTCATACCCATCCCCACCTCTGCCTTTCCCATTCCCATTCGCATGGCCCATTTTAACTCCACAAGTACTTTAACCCCAGATGTAAGGCACTTGGGAACAAACTGTCCCCAGTGCTTTAATGCTGTGTAACTAGCCTACAAAGCAAAGCAGCCACAAATCATCTTCTAATTGCATTATCAGCACCCGAGAGGGTTGTGCCGAGTAACTCCCGCGCACAAACAGCACGGGATTCCCTTTTGTCACGTTTTTCCTCCTACCTGCTCTGGCTCCCCAAGCGTTTCGAGTTCCCCCGGAGGTGTCCCGCGGGCAGGAGCGGCCTGGGATTGAGGATCTATGTTATTTACTGCCCTACAATCAAGTAGCGTCCTGGTCGCCTAGGCAATGACATTGGAGCTGCTGAAAGCTATGTGAAAAGTGAGGCAAAAGCTTGCGCTCTCCTTCCTGGAGTAGGAGGCAGTTGCAAGGGGGTGGGGAATGCTCAGCCAAGCGTGCCG
>JAOEHX010017886.1:0-11548 GCA_025448015.1 Bolborhynchus lineola
CATATTTCTTTGCCTATGCAAGGTACAAATCCGCACAGTTGGAATGCAGAGGCCGTGCCACTGTTCAAATCTGCTCTGTGTGCAGTACAATAGCGTAGGAACTACAGAGCGAAGGAAGACATTAAATCAGGCACCAGATCTCTTCAAACACCACATTTTCTGTGTAACCTTTCAGTGCTTCACTCATCCTTGGCAGTGGAGCTGACCTGGTCATTTTTCCCTTTTTGCTTCTCACTGCCACTTTTCATGAATTAACACAGCAGTGGGGTTTTGTGCTTTACAGATGGAAGAAAAAACCCCAAAACCACCAAAAAGCGC
This sequence comes from Bolborhynchus lineola, assembly GCA_025448015.1. Classification (NCBI taxonomy): domain Eukaryota; kingdom Metazoa; phylum Chordata; class Aves; order Psittaciformes; family Psittacidae; genus Bolborhynchus; species Bolborhynchus lineola. The sequence goes on from JAOEHX010017886.1 coordinate 319, forward strand.
CTTTCCTATTTAAATAGAGACATGTGGCAGCTGACATTTCTTGAAAACACTTTGACTCATATTAAGCTTTGTAAGTCCTTTTATTATCTTTAAAGACTAGTTAAAGGCATGTCTAGAGCAGCAGGCAAAATGGAGGCAGGCAGCCTACCTGGGGAAGATGGAGGAGGATGAAGATGTTCTGGCTCCAGGCTCCATCCCCAGCCAGCTACAGAGCTACTGCTGGGACACCCATCACCTCTCTCCTGCCTGGAGTAAGGAAGAGAGTTCATAGGCCCAGCAGCTAGAAAAGCAACAGGTCTCCTCATCCCCTTTGTGGTTAACTCAAAAGGGGGCTGGGCAGAGAAGCACGATCGGCAGTTAACTGTGCAAAGGATTTTGGTCTGTCCGCTGCCTTTCTTTGGGCTGCCCTTCCCCTCTGCTTGAAGCTGGCAGCCGTGGTGCTGCGCGATGCAGGTACCCGCTGGCTGCATGGCCAGTTTGATGCCCACAGGGACCGGCACCTTCCTTTGGCTGCATGGGCAGCACTGCCCGTTCCCCTCCACTGCAGTGCCCCGACCCCAGATGTTTTCTTGCTTTTCTTCCAAAACCCAACCACCAGCCTTCACTTCTAAGCCTTTACAGCTGTGCTACTGAGATAAGATGATATGGAACCCAGGGAACCCATTCAATCCCCAAAATAGGAGGAACTACAAGTGCAAAGGGTTGGAGGATAAGAGGAGAAGCCCCAGGAGCACATGCCAAGCAAAGAGGAAGCAACAAGGGGAAGGTGATGTATCCACACAGCAGACCTGCATGGTCATTTCAAGTCAGACTTTTGTCCAGGGAAACAGCTGTGGGCATCCCATGACCCCACACCACTTCCTTTGGAAGTGAAGGATACTGTTCAGACTAAGGAAAACCTTTCCATGGTGCTCTTCAATGGGACAAACCAAGCTTCCCCATAGCCACCCCCTTTGGCATTGCAACAGGATGCCACCACCAGACCCACTGCCAGCTAAAATCCCTTTGTCAAATGCTGACCTAGTTTATGGGCAAGATATTTGAGGTGACCCCAGCTCCTTGCATGCCCTGAACAGTTCTGAGCACGCTGCTGGCATCAACGACGGCACAAAGTGATGAAAGGACACAGATTTCAGCATGAGTTTTCCAAGGGGAACCAATTAAAGAGAATAGAAACAGCAAAACTGTTCAAAGGGTTGTGAAAAATCACTGGGCAACATCCCTCTAAAGCAAAGATCTCACCTTTCTCATGTGCTAGATCCTTGGGTGGCCTACCCAGCATATTTAAGTGGGCATCAGAGAGAAAGGTACAATTAACATTTAAGTTGCACCAGGGCTGCCATAGCAGGGAGGCAGCATCAAGCAGAGCAGTCTGGTGATGTCCATCCTGCTGTGCTCCCCCCTCCCAGGGGATTGTCCCAAAAAGCAGCTCCTGGGGAAAAAATCTTGATCCTCAGCATCTCTTCCATGCATGAAGGCTTAATGCAAATCCAGGGGCAGTGAACAGGGCTTTTTCCACCACAGGTTGTTTCTCATGCTGGTATGGCTTTTGCTGTCCTGCCTGTACTCCTGTCAGCCCTGCCTGCTCAACAGGAGCAGGAATATTAATCCATGCATGTGTTTTCACAAAACCTACAGTGGTTATGTCTGTACAGCCTTAAACATATTCAAGGGAGTTAAGTCGAGATTAAGCTAACACTGTGCAGAAGTTTTCCCTGGTAGCATGCTTTGTGCACAGTATGGACATCTTCCCTGCCCATTGTAGGAACTAGATTGTCTTTAAGATCCCTTCCAACCCGAACCATTCTGTGTTTCTATGATCCTGCATCTGGGAAGAGGCTCTTCTGTGACCTTGCCCAGACCATGTTGTACCCCCTGGCAGAACAGCTCCTGATGCAGGGACGGGGGCAGGGTCAGCCCCATCCATAGCTTGGGAGAGGTGGGGTGGGATTTACCCCAGGAAGGACAGCCAGTTTTCCCATACCTTCTGCAGTCACTGCCAAAGAGGACCAGAAGCCTCCCCCTGGACCAGTGGCACCCAGAGCTCAGCACTGAGTGAACCCTGCCCTGCTCCTTCTTCCTCTGCAAAGTGTGTGCATCATTCACTGAGGTTAAACATCTGTGGGTAATGGCTTTGAGTGCTCTGGGTCTCTGTAGCCCCGTCCCCACGAGCATCATGTTTGCGTGAAGCTTTACCTGAAGAACCTCATCGCAGAGCTTTAGCCAAGGACACAGCTCACTGCCAGCACCCAGCAGCTCACGTTTCTCCCAACTACTGCTTTTACCTACAACTGCTTCATTTAGACTGATGGCTTGTGGAGAAAGGGCCAAGTGCACCCCCAGCACAGCCTTCAAGTCACTGCCGGATATAAACAGCTTGGAAACCACAGGGAAACGGGGCAGATGGGGACAGCTCAGGGGAGTTCAGCTCTTAGGAGAGTTGTGAAAACAGGTGAAGAGGGAAATCTGGGGTTTTCCCATCTTAGCAGCACACCGCTGTATCAACAGCCAGGACCAAGCCCTCTTGGAGGGTGTTCTACAAGGAGACAGCCAGGGGGACCGGATGCTCTCACTCTGTGGTGTGACCCTGGCCCCAGCACAGCCGAGTGGGGTACCAACATCCCACCCAGCACAGAGAGTTTGCAACCACAATGCTGAACAGCCCAGCAACATGTCCCAGACCACCGGGGCCACAGCCCCTGCAAATGGGGCTCCCCAGCGCTGCGGGGTGCTTCACCACATCCCTGTGATTAGCGGCTCCTGTGATTGCTAAATTCACCACCGGAACATGCCTTGGGTTTGGTCGTTGTTTTGTGGCAAACCCTTTCTAATCCCCATCTGGCTCAGTGCAGGAGGTTGGGATTTCAGGAACGATTTTTCCACTGCAGGTCCCACATCACAGCTCCTGCAGGTCTGTGCCCAGCCTGCAGTGTCCTTCCCACCCCCTGCTCTGGGCAGCAGTTTCTCTTCTGAGCTCGGCTTCAAGAGACTGAAGCCAATGCCCTCAGGGATATTGCAATTACAACCTCTCCCAGCAGCAGCCCATCCTGGCTGCCTGCAGCCTTCTGGCTTGAGGAGCCTGTGGGCATCCTCTGCCTGCCCTATGGGGAAATTTAGCCTCAGAAGCTCGAAGAACTTGTGGCTTAGGAGCTGTGCCAGGCAGTAGCCATAAAAAAGGCCAGGGTAGTTAGAGGAAAATTAGTTTGTCTTTTATGTGCTACTAAGCTGTTTGCTGTGGGCTAAGGGCTTAAGAAATTATTTGATGCAGTCGCTTTGGTTAGAAAACAGAAGCAGTTCAGCTTCTGAGTTTTTACATTATTTGTATGTGGAACTGGAAGGGTGGTACCCAACCTGCAGGGACCGTGGGGCTGCTCCTGCCTTTAGCGGCATCCTTTACCCAGCAAGATCCTCATGGACAAGCACAAGGGTGGATCAGGACGCACCTGCAATGGGTTGGGTGCAGGGTCTGTGCAGGCACCTGGTGCTGAGCTGGTTCTTCCAGCGCTGGGGGCCTGCTGTGGGGAAGGAAGGCCACTGTCAGCACGGTGGGGCACAAGGCTTGTCATCAGTGTAACCTGTGTGTCCTGGCCCCCCAAACTGCCACAGCAAGGGTGAGTCCAGGAGCCATGAGGGACGACGGGAGCTTTGCTGTTATGAAGAGGAGCTCCTGATATCCCATCCCATGGGAAAAGTTGGGAGCTGGCAGCTTTCAGGGCACAGATTTATACCTCAACATCAAAACCAACACCCGGTGCACAGGACAGGCAGGACCAAGCCATGGAGGCTGTGTGAGACCCAGCAAAAGCCTCCAAACCTCCTCCTTGCTCCATCACAAACATTTGCAGCCTCAGGGGGCTGCTGCTCCTTAGATGTGAACCAGGTTAGGCAGGACTTAGGGCAATCTTCCTTAGTGGAAGGTGGCCCTTCCTGTGGTAGCAGGTTGGAACTGGATGAGCTTTAAGGTCCCTTCCAACTTAAACCAGCCTGGGATTCTTATGAATACCAGAAGTCAAAGGCTTTTGTTGTACATCTCAGGTTACTTTAAGCTGGCATCTCAGGTTTTGGTTACTTTAAGCTGGCAGCTCCTGCTCTTGGCTTTTGCCTTGAGAGGGGTGGATGTTTTGAAATTTGGAGCAAAAATAGCCCAACAGCTCTCTAGAAGGCAACTGCTGAAGGAGAGGTCATTGTAACGACACCAGCGTGCTTCCAGCCATTTAACCCCAAATACTTCTTGCATGCTTCTGGCTTGGGAAAGCAACAGGCAGCTGCACAGGCACCTTTGTGCAGCACATGCGGTACAGAGCATTCCTCCCCTTCCCATCTTCTGTGTAAAATCAGACCTGACAAATCTAAAGCAAGAGAAAATCAAGACATGACTATGAAGGACAATATCAGGCCAAGCCTGTTAAGTTATCTCTCCCCTTTCTGTCATGTCTCATTTACTACTGAGCTGTCAGCTCCCACCCCTCCCCAACCCATTTCCAGCACCACCCTGTTAAATTTCCAGTCTCCTGGTTTCTCTCTAGCCAGACCAGAAGGATACCCCTTACGCTCCTGGAGAGCCACTCCATCTCTCCTCTTTAAATGCCTCGAATTTTCCTTGGTTGAGATCCCTCCAAAGAGATGTGGACACAGTCCCGTTTGCTTCCCTCACCCTTCCAAGCCTTGCGGTGCTGCTCCCAGAGAGCTGCTGTGCTGTCCTGGTGGCTTGGGAAGAGGTGACAGTCCCTGTCAGCGGTGAGCTGGTGCACACTGGGGAGCTGTGAGGAAGCCCTGTGCGCGGCAGTGAGGCCGTGCCCCTGTGCTTCCTCACCTTCCTCCTCTGCTGATGCTCTGCACCCCAGGACTTGGTCCAGACCCTGTGCTTTCTCCCTCACTCCGCTTTCCTCCCCTCTCACGGTGCAGGAACAGAGGTGGGTGTCAGCTACAAGCAAGGATGCAGGGAGCACAGAAATTGCACCTATAATAAATAACCCAAACTGCCCAAGGGTCACAAAGGAGAGGGGTTGGCTCTTCCACTGGCAGAACTCCACCAGTGTGCACAGGCACTGACTGTGCTCTCCAGCAGGGAAAACTAAATAAAAGCCTTGTATTGTTCAGTTTTAATATGACCAGAGCAGAAGTTGACACCTCGGCACCCTCCTGCCCCTCTTTCTGCTGTCCCAGCAGGTCCCTTTGGGGCTGCAAGGTCTGTGTCACACTCAGTTTCCCACATGCAGGAATGGGCAATCCTCAGGAAAGCAAAACCCCGGGTGTTTTCACACTTCAGCTTCAAATCAGCAAGGGCCATAGCTTGTTCAGAATGTAAATGTGCTAGAAAACAAGTTTCAGATGGGGTTCAGAAGCAAAACCTCTGCACACGACAGCAATTGCATTTCTTAATGATAATTTCTTATCTCACCACTCCAAAGTCCTTTGCAAGGCTTTTATCCTGTTAGAGGAAATCCATCCACCTGATTTTCCCAGGCTTATAGAAAAGCAAGGCAAAGTATTGATCCTAATGAGATAACACTGACAAGAAAATGGCAGGAGTCGGTCTTAGCTATTTAAAAGTTATTCTGTTTTGGACCAGTGGGAAAAATGGACCATCATCAATTCTACATACAAATGAGAGATGTCCAGCCTTGAGATCTGCTCTGATTCCCATGGGAGCCTCCGAATTCCAGCTACCTCTGCATTTCTTAATGTCTTTTTCTTCAAAAAAAGAAAACAAACCCCAAATCAAACCCCAAACCGAAATTCTCTTCTACAAACCAAATCCCAGAGCCACCGGTGCTTTCATACTGAAAGAACATTTGGTGGCATTTTAATCTCGGCAGGTAATGCAGATATTTGTCATTTCTGATGTCCCCTTTCTGCAACTGTCCACAGATGACGAGATCCGTGAAATTGCTACTGCCAGGGAGAGAAATGAGAATTAACCTCGTGCCCATCAGCTGCCTCAGCACCACTCTTTCCACACCAGCCTTGACCATCGCCATCGGAGAGGCGGCTCTAGGGACTGTGCTGCTGTTCACCCCGCATCATCTGGCACACCACAGCCTGGTGTGAGCAGGTAATAAACTCCCCTGTGCTAACAGATTGCTTTAAATCCAACACTTTCTTTCCCATTCTCATTTGCTTTGCCTTTCATGCTGCTTTCTCATGTATAAAAGGGGAACGGGGAGGGGGGAAGAGAAAGAGAAAGACGCACGAACACCTGAAAATCTTTGCTGCTGCTACCACTCGGTGCTGAATCTGAATAGAAATGGATGGGAGGGAGATGGGGAAGGATGAATAATATTTCATGCCCTGTAGTCAAACATAATTTCAGGCAGGAGACGAGCAGGGGCTGGTAGATGGCTCACGCTGGCAGATCGCTAATGTGTGCTTCAGAGCCCACTCTTTGAAGACTGGGCTCTAATTTCCAGCCTGCAATTATTGCACTGGAAAGAACGTCTCATAAAACAGGGTCACTATCAGGGAGTGGAGGTCGGATAAGGTGGGGGTCAGGGTCTCAACAGATGCCCTTAGGGGTTGGTAGATGTGGCTGCAGGGGCAACCCTGGGGCTGGGATGCGCTGCCCTGAAGGGTGTGTTTGAAGTGATTCAGGAGCTGGGACAGAGCACTTCTGAGCATGCTCCCCTGGAGCATCAGCCCCTGCTCAGTGGCAGTAAATATGCGGGATTGTCCTTGGTGTCCTGCAGCCAAGACTTTCACGTATGTCTGTGTTTCAGTCTCAAAACCTGCAGCCTGATTTTCCAAAGCACCAAAAAGTCCCTGTTTTCTCCTTCTATCAGTGGCTTTGGCCAAGAGCTCAGCACTTTGCCCAGTGACTACACGGGCAGCCTCTGATTTTCAACAGCCTTGAAGGAGAGAAGTGTGCCTATTGCATGGAGAGCTGCTCTGCTCCTGCTTCACCAATGCAATGCTCTGGCCTAGAGGTTTTGCCTTTGCTCTTCTGGACTTGGAACTTTGTCCCATAAAGCAAGTGTCATTACAGGCCAGATTTGCCAGAAAAAGCACAGGACAGTGAGTGCTTCTGATGATTCGGTCACATTCGGTCACTTGTGGTATCTAACAGAGCCGATGCTCTTATGGGAAGGGATGGGAAGGGAACACTGCAAAAAGTAGAATAAATTGAAATGGTTTAACAAGGGATGACATATGGTGTCCCTTAGCAGGGCTGAGGACCACACTGGTTGCCCAGCTGAGATTTAAGCCCAAATAACTGTCTCCAGATGGGATTTGCTGCAATTCTGATGTGACCCAAACTGACCACACTCTACAGATCAGATTTGTGAAGGTTTTAAAGCACCTAAACAGGCAAATGGCAAAGATTTTCCAAAGCAGCTAAGAAGATTGCATGTCCAAGTCCCATTGGGCTCTGAGAATTAGGCATGTAACCTGCTTAGGTGCTTTTGGAAATTCCTCTGGGGATTTAATTGTTTGGGTTGAAACTCTCTGCAGGAAGTGTGTGTCTCTCCAACTGTCCCACCACCAGCTTCAGCCTCTGCACTACAGCCATTTTTGGGGGGAGAATGGGGAAAAATATGTTGGTAGGAAATGGAAAATTCTGAGTAATTTTTCCTGGTTTGGATCCCCATCCCTGGCAGTGTTCAAGGCCAGGGTGGACGGGGCTCGGAGCAACCTGCTCTAGTGGAAGCTGTCCCTGCCCATAGCAAGGGGGTGGAACTGGATGAGCATTAAGGTCCCTTCCAATCCAAAACATTCTGTGATTCTATGAGCTTGAAATTCAGAGACCGGTGGCCAAGGCCTTACATTAGACATATGCTTTTCACTGTCCTGATGAGAAGCTGCACAAGGCCAAGGCAAGAGTCAGGGCTGCCTCCCTGGGCTCTACTGACTGCCTCGGTGCAGAGTTGGGGTTATGGGAAAGAGCCAGGGAGGGGAGGACTGAGATTGGAGGGTGGAGGTAGGAACAGGGGAAAGGGAGGTAAGGCAGGGTTGTGAGAAATCCAACTGAGATGCCCAAGGGGGAGCTACTGGGATGGAATAGGAGATGCAGCAAATAGGACAAGCTGGGGAGGGGACAGGTTTATACCAGGCTGATGGGGTTGAGATGGAAGGGGTCAAGAGAGCAGGGAAGGGGCACTGTAGCTTATGTCTACTAAATCCTATAAACTCTCCTAGGCCTGAGAAGAAGCCCCAGGTTTCTGATGGAAGCCAGCACTCAGCTGCTCCCAAAGCCCCTGGGCAGCCTCCAGCACCACTCTTCTGAGCTTGCACTGCCCTGGGTGCTGCCTCTTCATCCCAGCTCCTCACCTCTGCCCTCATGGGAACCCAAAGAACATGAGACATGAAAGTCCAGGCAATTTTAAATTATAAAGCACTGAAACAGCAAAAAAAGAGCCTGACCTTACAAATAACCTGCAAACCAAACTGCTGCCCTTCCTGTTTCAGGTTTGCAGCAGCTGCCAGCAGGCAGGATGTGTGTAACAGCAGCTGGGGCACCAGTTCGGGGCTGGGTTGAGTCCCTGTTAATTTGCAGACTCTCTCCATGCTATGGACAAGGATAAATACCTCTTCCCACCTGAGGGATGTGCTGCAAATTAGATACACTTGTAGGTGTGCAGACACAACAGCGAGTACATAACAGAACAATGCCTCAAAAGCTTTATCAAAATCAGATAAGGCTGCAGCTGGCACGGGGCAATGGCAGGAGCCTGTGTGCAGCTCCCAGGGGCATGGGCTGATGTTCGGGCTATGGCTGGTGGCTGCTGCGCATGTGCAATCGCAAGTGCCTGAACTTTGGCTCTCATGGACCTGCAGCAGGGGCTGTTCTAGGATGTTCTAACCTAACCATGGCTAAGATGTGCTGAGTTTTATAGTTGCAACTTTGGAGTGGTGTGGCAGTTAGGAAATTGGCTCAACCTGGGATAACAGCTTGGCTTCACCTCTCTTTTCCAGTCTGCTTCAGCCAACTGCAAATAGCAAACATGGATGGGCTTGGCTGAGTCTACACAATGGGCAGGGGATGCTGTGCTTCCATGAGTGTGAACAATGGGCAGGGGATGGTGTTACCTCCACGAGTGTGAATGATGGGTAGGGGACTGTGTGCCTCCATCAACAGCACCTTTGCAAGCACTGCAGTGTTGCTGGAGGAGAGAAGCACATGTGGGAGCAGCCCTGAGCGCCTCTGTTTGCCTGTTGAGTGTCCTTGGGAAGAGGGAACCCCACGCTCCAGCCTTTTTAATTTCCCTTCTTCTCTTTGGCATCTGAACAGGGCTCTCCCTCGGCTCTTCTTGCCCTGCAGTGCAGTCCAAATGAAAGCCAACACTTCCCTCTTGCCTCTCTGCAGACCTCACTTTGCTGCGGTGCCCGCGGCGCATTTTTCCTTCCTCACTCGGAGCTGTCTGCAGTTCATTAAATATCTTAAAGGTGTTAATGACTTTTTAAAAAAGACCCAAACTGTCTGATGTTTTTCCAGCTCATTTCCTGCTGCTATCTCCCCAAATCCGGTGGGCAGTAATGACATGTCTGAGGCAGAAAATGGGATTATGATGAACAGAGTGAACGCTGCTGATATGTGGACAACATTAAACACTTGCAGCTTCTCTCTTTACCTTTCTCTTCTGCAGCTATCTGCAGAGCACTGAGCTGAGCTGTGGACTCCTGGAGGAAGCCAGAAGAGAGAGGAGGCAAAGCTTTACACGAGCAGGAATTTTGCCAGGAAATCACTATCTGATCCAAAGCAATGTGCATCTTCCAGACCCACAGGGGTTTGTATTTAATATGCAAAACCAGGGAGTACTGGAAGGAGAGGAAAAGTCCTGCCTCTATTTGGCCAGGTAGAAACCAAGAGGTTGGGTGACTCCCAAAGAAGAGGATTTCTCTGGAGTTGTGTTTTTCCCCATGAAATGTGTCTGGACAAGAGAGAAAACTACAGAATACCGCTGGCAGTGGTTTTGACTATGCTAAGGATATTTATCCAAGGTTCATAACTCAGAGCAAGAAGCACTTCTCACAATGGCTCTTCCCAGGCCAAATTTCATCATTTGGAACTAACACCCTACAAGTACTTCTCGCTCAACAATAATAAAGGGAGGGTTATTCTGCTGCCTTCACTAAGGCCAGGCTGCTGCAGCCAAGTGCATCTTGCTCAAATATTCCAACTACTCAGCTTTGTACAGACACCCAAACCTGGAAAACTTCAGCCTGCCCAGGAGATGAGTGTGTGGAAATGACAGTGGGAGTTCAAACAGAGGGCTAGAGCCCCTTTCCCTGCCCAGCCAGTCCCAGCCCCCTGCAGTGCCTGCGCTCCTGCCAGCTGATGATTTGACTCCTGCTCTTTAGAGAGGCAGTGATTAAACCCAGTGCTGTAAATCTGCTTGGCACTGAGCATGCCGGACTCCTGACCTGTTTGCATTCTGGGTACCAGCGCAACAAACAGCAGCAAATGGAGGAACAGGGTAGTAAATAGAGCAATGGAGGCACAGCTCAGGGCTGCCTGGGGTGGGACTGTAGGGACCTGGCTGCTCCCCAACTCTTGCCTCCAACTCAAGGAAAAGGTCCTGGAATATTGGCATGGAGACCCCTCCTTGGGGCCAGGTCTTCCTCATCGCTGCCCATCTGGGTTGTTTTCCCTGCCTATCCCATTTCCTTGAGTTTTGCCAGTGCTCAAGGTAGATGGGGCTCAGCTCCAGGCTGGCTGGGACCAATGGCCAGCCTGAGGCAGGAGTAAGGTGTCCGTTCTGCCTGCCAGGAGTGGCAGCAGCTTTGCCTTGTTCTTAATGCATTTTCCAGATAATTTCAAAACTAATGCTCAGGGAACATGGAAAAGGACCTAAAATTGCACCAAAGCTGCTGAAAACACCGGCATGACTCCAGCAAGGAGAGACCACCAGATTTCCATTGCTCCAGCAGCCACAGTCCTTTATTTAACATTAACATCAACTACATGGGACAGGTGCACTGTGCAACGTGCCCTGGGAATCATACCCATGCTTCCATGACAAGGATGACAGAGGGAAATAAAAGCTGGAAAGCTCATCTGTGTGACACAAGAGATTGCTGCTAATGCGTGCTACACCCTCCATTGGCACGTAAGCCCCCATCCTGCAGTGAAAACCAGGCAGGTCCCAGCCCTTAACACATTCATTCAGCTGAGCCATTCCTAGGAGGAAAATTAAGCAAATACTCCAAGGTTTGCCACATCAGGCAAACGACTTGCTGAAGTTAAACAAAAATAAAGGATATTTCTCCCTGGTTTCTTCTCCTTCCCCTCCTT
>JAOEHX010017887.1:0-22407 GCA_025448015.1 Bolborhynchus lineola
GAAGAAATTCTTCACTGTAAGGGTGGTGATGCACTGGAATGGGTTGCCCAGGGAAGTTGTGAATGCTTCATTGCTGGCGGTGTTCAAGGCTGGGTTGGACAGAGCCTTAGGTGACATGCTTTAGTGTGAGGTGTCCCTGCCGATGGCAGGGGGGTTGGAATGTGATGATCTTAAGGTCCTTTCCAACCCTAAGTATTCTGTGATTCTATGAAAAAGATTCCTTGATTTTCTTTTGAGTAGGCAGAGTATGTTACGGTGCAAACCCCATGATGTATTGTAAACTCTGCCTATGCATGTCACTTTAAAAACAAAGTAAAGGAGGTGCAGAGTCATCTTTAGAGCATAGGAAATGAACCCTCGTGAGCATATCCTAATGTGTCCTTTAATGACGAAATTTACAATTCTGAGTGGTTTATTGCTTCCTACTTTGGGGTGGTTGCCAAGAATGGCAGGCAGAGTTCAGAACTTTGAGTGGTAGCTTTGAATTAATTCAGTCTGAAAAAGTGTTGAAGTTAGTGTGCTCCAAGTTTGAAAACCTAGACATAAAAGCTGAAGAATTGTCCTTCAAAACGTTACAGCATTTCAGCAGTTGAAAATAGTATGAATATGCAGAACTGTGCAAGCCTGCATTTAACAGCCCACTTCTTAGTTCATCCTATTATTTCTGTGAGTGTGATTTAGAATCTGTGGGTGAAATGCTTTAAATACTCAACTCTGCTGCTTTGGAAAACCAGCTTTGTATCAGCTTAACCATTCCAGAAAAGAAAAGAAAGAATTTTGAGTCTTTGCTTATTCTTCTCATCCTGTAATTAATTGATGTGATCTAAAATTACTGGAAATCAGAAAACTTAAGTGAATTTGTGTAAGTATATAGTCCACTGTAAGGAACTGCAGCTCTTTTGATGGATCTAGATTAACCTTGCAGGCAGTTCTCTTCATTTTAAAAAGTTAAAGCAGGACCCTCAAGAAAAGCAGACAAATCCTGAACCAACATCACCACCAAACAACCCTGTGATTAAAAGCAACTAACCCCCCAAACAATCAACCAGTGCCTCCTTCAACAGCAAAAATCCTAAACTCCACCAAAGGAAAAGGTTTTCTGTATCTTAGATACTGTTTTACTTATACTCCTAGAATCTGTGAACATCTTTATTGCCATCTTGCCAGGCACTCTCTTAAAAGGGCTCACTTCTACATTGGAAATGCTTCATTTGGAGAGGAACCTAGAAAAAGGATGTAGATTCACTTCTGATTTCTACAGAAACTCATGTTTCCTGTTTTCAGCTTTTTCCTGTAGTGTTCTTGCAAAATAAGAACAAAAGCCTGGAAGGCCCCTTCAGAGGTCTGTCATTGACAGCAATATCAGAGACTCCTGCTCCTGCGGCTAATGACTTCTATGTTACAAGTAGTTCCAGTCAAGCTCTTTGCTTCTGTTATCTAAAAGCTGTTCCATCTCTGTTTGGAACAATGACATTCCTCTTGTAGTCCCTTGTGATTAATACTTCCTTCTGAAGATACGTTCAAGCAAGTTAGTTTGCAGATACGCCTTTTGAGTTAAAAAGCAAGCTGCAGTTGAATTGCTAATAAGCTGACTGTCCTATAAACCACTCCTAATTACACTCAAATGTTTTGGTCTCTTGCATAACTGTGCTTGAGGGTACTTCCTTGCTGGGTTCTTAGCAAAATAGCTGCTGTTCCTGTACAACTATAATGTGTGAACCAAGAATGGCAAGATAAATGCTTACTAATGATTAAAGCCTGCTTTCACAGTGGCCATTGAAAGCTTGCCGTAGTTCATGTTCATTTAAGTGTTTTTTTTTCCAAGAGGTTTGTTTATAAGATTCAGTATTGCATGCTACAGACAAATGTTGTGTATTTTTTCCTGAGGTTCTTGATGATTTTAACTGTAAGCTTGCTTATGAGATGTGTGGTGTGCATATACAGGCATTGAGGTGGGGTATGGCTTTTTTGGGGCAGAGGTCTCATATTTTAATTGTCTATGCACATTTACAGAGAATGAACAATGGCTTATGCTGTACAGTGTTGAGTTCCTTCTGTTATAACTGAGGGAAGGAAGGATTATACTTTTTTTGCTTACTTGTTCAAGCTTCAAGAGGTCTGGCGAGCCACCTTAGAGCGCATTTGGTGCCTGAGGTTTTCAGGTTACTTTTGGTCTCCCCTAAGTTGGTATCTGTGCTCATTGCCCGTTTAGAACATCAACCTGTAGTCTATCGGGTTACTGCTCTTGCCTTTCTCTTTGAGCTAATTAGGTAGAAATAGGGGGCGTCTTTCCTTTCTGACCACCACGGGAGTATGTACTGCACCCTTCTAAGCACACTGACAAGACACAACTTCCAGCCCAGTGTTTACAAGTGTGATATTTGCACATGGGTGATCTTGGTCCTCAAAGCACCTCTCTGCAGCATTCAGTAAAATGGCAAAGTAGCTGACCAGTGATGATGTCTTCACTGTGTGGTCCATCAAGGAGTTGATGATAAGGCCTTGCAATAATGTGTGGACATGTTTCAGGCATAGAGCCCACAGATGATTGTTCAGCTCCTATGAAGTGTTCTGGTGGAGATTCAGCCTTGTGTTCTAAGGAAGCTTTATTAATAGCATCCCTTAAACACCTTTGAGAGCACTGTGGTGTAAATGACCTGCAAAGCTACAGCAGTGGAGTACTAAAAAGAGGCCTATCTTCCTTGGAAAGAAGCATTGTGACCTTTTATATAAGCATGTAAGATGCCAACAGCAGCAAAGACCAACTGGTTGAAGTGCCATTATGAGTTTGTAATAAAATGTGTGTTGTTGCCCTCCATGCCTATGCAATCACCTGCCCGCTTGCCTGCCTTTGACCAATGACACTTTTATTTGTATTGATGATTTTGGAAATACATGTACCTATCAGTAAAACTGGGCTTGTAGTTTTGAGTGTCCTTTGCTTAAGGAGTTTTTACCACACACCTTTAGTGGACTCACTGAACATGTATTTGGTATGCTGCAGTAGAATTAGACATTCAAACATTGTGAACAACAGAAAATGTAATGTGTCCTGTTTTGCTGGTGCCCTGTGTCAGTAGGTAGGTGGTGGGAGGGCCGAAAACAATAGAAAACTTCTGTCCCACTAGATTTTCTTACAAGGTTAATCGAGTATTAAAAATCTGTAGGCTTGCATATACTAGCATGTACACATGCAGGCTTTTAGACTGTGACAGTCTCATGACCTAGTTTTGTGTTTGCTCAAGCAAACTGCTCAAGCCTGAATGAACCAGTTAAGAAATATCTCCAGGGAGACAGACCTCTACTAAATCATGGCAGAGCTTTGCTTTCAACTATAGCACTGGCAGTGGCAAGTCTCATTTAGCTTGGGTGGGTGTAGTCCATATTTGATAGTGCCAGTGCTAGCTGTTCCACATTTACCGAGTTTAGAAATGCAGATATTTTTGGTTTGTGTTTTACTTAGCACACTCTTTTTGCAACAGTGTGAAATGGAAGAATTGTTCATATCCTCATAGCATTTAGCAGTGGTAACATTAAGCTGAGATTTTGCAATTTCTGTTTGCTTAGCAGTGTAGTTCAAAGTATGCAGATGCCATCAAGGTCCCATCAGCTGTCAGACGCTACAGACATTAGGATAGGAATGATACAAATCAAGCCAATATAAACTAAGGGTATGTCAATGGTTAGCAAGGTTAGTGTTCTCTAACAGGTCTCCCCTCTAAACCCCATTTTCCCCATGAATCTGGTTAAGCCATTCTTCTTCTGGCATGTTGTATGCTTTTAGCTTGATGATAATTGTTTGCTGTCAGAATTATGTGATGCAAGCTTCTGTCCGTGTCAGTATTTGGGGACACAGCCTTTTATTCTGAGTTACGTGTCTCTTGAGGGTCCTTGTAAAATGCTTGTCAAGATAACTCTGCTTTCCCTTGCATTAGTCTGTCTCTCTGTACAGCAGCTGATGAGCTATTGTAACATCAGTGCCACCTTCCTCGTCTATCAGAGTTGGGCTGTCAGGTACAATTTAGTTTCTTGGGGTGTCTTTTTGTGGAATTTCTGTAATTGTAATTTTATTAGGCTAGCTAATCTGAGCAAGGTATTGTGAGGCAGAGACATAGTCTGTATGTTACCTGAGACTCGCATCTGTAGTAGTGATTTGACTTGTAAACCATTAAAGTAGAGCAGAATTGGGTCCCTCACAGAGTCATCAATCATTTAATGAGCCTGATGAAAATCATGCTAACTTTCTAACTAGGGCGTCTGAACTTGATCTCGTATGACCAGTATGCGTCATTTCATGTACCACTGGTTTGGTTCCCTGTAGTTGATAGTTGCAATGTGTGGTTTGCACTAGCAGCCCTGAGTAAAAAGCGCTAGTAACTGTGCAGCCTTTACTCACGTTTACAATTGGGTTTCCCTTAACCCTGCAACACCACTAGTTTGGCTTTATTGAAGTGTGGGGTTAATTTCCACCACTTTAACTGAAGTTCCAGATGCTGATTTCTGGTTTTGTTACTGACTTTACAGTGTAGTTACTCCAATAGCTGCAGCATATTGGTATTGCCTCAATTCAGATGCTAGCTAGGTTGTCTGTGCCATGTGGTACAGGATGCTGTGCTTCTGCTGACCAGAGCATGGGGCCATGAATCACTCTTCAATGTCTATCTGGAAAGATTTCCTGCTGACTCTGCAGTCTCTCAACAGGAGACAGCCAAGCTATGTAGGAGGAAGCTGGAAAGTAAATCCATGCAGAAGATACTAATTTCTTACTGTGGTAGCACAGAGTGTAGAAATTATCATTAGGAGGGATGAAGGAAGAGATGCAGTAGGATACAAGGAAATTAGTATGTTACTCAGCTCTGGGAGTCTTGCTAGGTGTTGGATAGTTCTGGTTTGCTCCTCTCAAATGACACCAAAAAGAAAAGAAGTTTTATAGATGTTGGATAGTTCTGGTTTGCTCCTCTCAAATGACACCAAGAAGAAAAGAAGTTTTAAATGGGCTGCCAGTGGAAATTAAGGGTGGGTATGCTTTGACATCAGCTTTCCTTCTGCTATTTTGAAGATATTTCTCAAACAAATACGTCCAAGTTTTTGTTTGATTTATTAGTTTGTGACTTGTCCATAGTTACCTTTGTTTTCTGGCTTATTTTGCAACAAACAAATTGATAGTAAAATAATAAAATATTTCATTTCAGGGGAAAATAAAATGTTCAGAGCTACAAATATTTATAGCTATTTCATAGATTCATAGAAGAATTTCAGCAACGAGTGGTTTTTATATTTAATGTTCAAATTGTTTCACCGGAAATACCTACTTTGCAAGGGATAGAGAGATGTTTGGATTTGTGGATATTGGTCCCTAGGATTGCAGAAAATTTCTTTTAATGAAGAGAAACAGTTAAAGAAAAATAGTTTACCTGTTCATTGAGTTGTACTTGCTTTGAAGTCTATGCCCGTTGTAATTTAACAGTGAAAATTTAACAATTTAGCACCCTAGCACTAGTTATTCTGAGGGTGTATGTATGCAAGCAATATTTGGGAAGGATAGAGTAACTTGAACTGGGAACTGAAGTAGGGCTGTGTACATGGAAGTGCAGGTGCCTGCTGCAAGCTTATCCTCCCAACATACAGTAACCAGAGGCTATAGGTGACCCAGCTAGCCAGTGACCATTCTGCGCCATGCATTGTTCCTGCTCCTCTCCTGGAGGGTCCTCGTCCCTCAGATGTTCTGGCAAATCCTCTGTATAATCTCTCCATAACCCAGTTCTGTCAAAAAGTGAGGGAAAGATTCTTCAAAAATGCAACGGCAAACACACACACAAAGTGTCGGAATTGGTTGAGAGTGGTTATGGGAACAGAAACACTGGCAGCTGCGAGAGGGGCTGTTAACTCCTGGAGCTGAAGGGGAGTTGGTTGCTGCCTGGTTATTCTGTTGACTTTAAAGGACCTGGTTCTTTTTTCTTTCTTTTCAGCACTTTGTAATATCTTGGGGTTTATGCCTTGAAATGTTTTTGCTTGTTTACTTTGTTGGCAAGCTATCTCTGTGGGCACACAGAGCCCTGCGCATTTTGATTCAGGCGCTGGTTATAATCCTGTTTTGTTGGGATTTTCCAGAACCTGAGCACTGTAATGGTTCATCTTGAGGCCTTGATGTATGCACTGTGATACATACCTGGAGGCATTGGGTTCTCTCACTGATGATCTGTCACATTTTAAAAGCTCAGAGCTGTTGTTACGTCTCTCAGACCTGTCAGATCCATAATTTATTACTTCAGTCTCCAGCCTTGCAAGCATAGATCAGTCACAGCCTGATTTAGAAATTATCTACTTCATTACTCACAGAGCATCAGACTTCATACCAGGCAAACCATTCCTTCCAAAATACTCTTAATTTCCTGAAACCCTTTGACTTTTGGCCAGCCATTCCAGAGACTGAGTAATTCTGAGGAGCAGAGTCTATCACCTGCACAGAGAAATATCCAGATGTCGTGTGAATCAATGTATAGGAGATAAAGGGAAAATGGGAGATAATTTCCCTGACTTTTTCTCTGTGATCTCAGCACTTTTTATTTACCAAGCTCTTAGTCCTTTTGAGAAAAACCAGCTGTCCTATTTTGGCTGTTACCCAGGAGATGGAAACTGCCTGTCCTGGTTATTACTGAAGGCCAAGTACGGAGGTTTTTAGAGCCTGAGGGTAATCTGAAGAAGACAAATGAAAATGTTTTTCTGAAGTTTGATAATACAGTGTTGGAGGAAGCTGATAACTCATAGGCTCTTTCCATAAGCTTTTTCTAATAAAGCATCCTTTGGTGTCTGTGAAACCAAAAGCACTGAGTTGAAGGAGACCAGATCACCAATGTATTTAGGTCCTTTTCTTTAAGGAGTTGAATTTGACCCTGAAAAACAGGAGGGGCATTGTGGAGGTCACAGTGACAGGCTCCTGACTTTAAAAATTGTGTTAAAGATGTTAAATTGTTGTGTCTGTTTATGTAGGGCAGGGAAAAAAAGGTTATTTTGCAGAATGGAAGGCCTAGGTTGAGAACTTGGGCGGGTAGGGAAGAACCACCCAGAATGCAGACATAGTAAAAACTGAAAAAAAAAAAAAATGAGCAGCTTCCCTGTAGATGTTGTGGACTCCATTGGAATGGAGCTTTGCCAGAATGGATGAAATGAGCATCTGGCAAGGCAGACACTGATGTCACTTTATATCATTTCTCTTCTGAAGTGGAGTAGCGAATAGCGGAGATAGGGAGTTTAAAGGGTTGTGTTGTAATGGCCCTGCTCTAACACAGTGACCAGACAGAAGACAGAGCCCAGATTGTGGCTAACGTTACCACACTGGAAGCTGACAGCCAGGTTCCGGGGGTCACCTCTGTGTTACAGCAGCCTACTGAGCAGCTTGGTCAGACTTTTCCAAGCTGATCTGTCTCTTTTCCAGCTGTTAGCATGTCACGGCATTTTAACAGTGCACATGAATATAATTACTCTTCCTGGGACCCTTCTGGATGGTGAAAAACGGTTCCAATCTGTGGTTTCTCAGGATATTTCAGGTTTTGGAATGTTCTGAGGTTTGCTTATGCATAAGTAAGAAAGTGCTAAATTGAACTGAGTTATGGTAAATCTCTGTGGAAATACTACAAAGATGTATTTTTTTCATCTTGTTTTTATTTTGTGCTTCTGCTGCTATACTGAACCATTACTTCTGAAATGAAAACATCTTTTGGATGGATTTTAGGAACCAGTTATTGGTGGTAGGGAGAGATCTTCATTTACTTATCAGACATCTGCCTAGAATGATTGGTTCAAAATACAGATTGTTTTGTTACCAGGTGGTGATAGATTAGAACTCTGAGGTGTGTACGTTAACGTTTCTTGTATGTTTTTTAGGTTGTTCACGCCTTTTCCTTTGTCAGATAGCATTTCATACCAGTAGTGAGTAGTCTTGGAAGTACTAAATGATCTGAAGGAGGATGATATACTTTTGAGAGGCAGATGGATGGGCTGCCCCAAACACTTGGAGGCAGAGTAACACCTTCGAGCCAAAGCTGATCCTAAAGGTTGCCGTAGAGAAATGGCTTAGCTCTGTCTGTGCTTTGGAAAAGGGCTACAGTCACTGAGCTTAGTGCATTGACCAAATGTAAAGTGTGGTTCCTTCATATTCCTCAAAGTAATTTTGCCAAACTGAGCATCTGAACTGTAAAAAGATGCACAGCTGGGGTTTAAATTTTTGTTGAACTACTGGAAATTGCCCTATTCAAATTATCACCATCATCAGTAGTTCACAGAATCCCATGTCCTCCTATTTAAAAATACACATGCATGAGTTTATGCAGACAGGATTTGCGTATTCTGGTACATTCTGTGTTTGTGCAGCAAGGACTTCAGTACTAAAGAGTTCTTGGAGATCACTGTGGAAAGTCAAATGATGGAAGAGTAGTTTGGCGTGTTATGACAGCAAGGGAAGACACTTGAGACAAAACCCAGACTATCTACAAAATGAAGCAAAACAAAATGCATCTGTAGCTTCCTGTTTCTGTAGACAAATGCTGTCAAATTCAGTGAAGTTTCTGAAATAAAACTGAAATGAAAGATAGCTCATTCTTGAAGCTCTGGGTAGCCAGGCAACGGCAAAAAACATCTAGCAGATATATGTGGAGACTTGGAAAAAACCACAATGCAGTTTTGCATGCTTAAGAATCTTCAGTAAGGAGAAGTTAGATGCTAAGAAAATCATAGAATCACAGAATATTTTGAGTTGGAAGAGAGCTTAAAGCTCATCCAGTTCCAAACCACTGCCACAGGCAAGGTTCACTAGACCAGGTTGCTCCAAGCCCTGTCCAGCCTGGCCTTGAATGCTGCCAGGGATGGGCAGCCACAGCTTCTCTGGGCACCCTGTGCCAGTGTCTCGCCGCTTCTTTAAATTAATCTAAGCTGTTAGTTACCATCTAATCTAAATGGGCTAAGAAAAAAAGTGTGGCAAGAGAAAAACAGTTTTCTGTCAATAGTAAATATGTTGACGATATATCCAGTATGTGTATTGTTTTCCTGTGCACCATTTTGGTATACCTCAGACAAACCTTTATTTATGTGCACATAAGGTTTTGGGAGATGAATTTCCAATGTACCGAGAGAAGTCCATGGTTTGGATAGTTTCTAGCTTGATGATGCCAATGAAACTTTATGTAGAACTGCATTTGAATAAATATAATTCTTCTGAACTAAGTTCAAATATTTTTAATGCAAAGTTGAGTGTATTAAAGCATGAAGTGGAAACCTCTAAGCAGTAATGCTGTTACTGCTTTTTCAGATACTTTAGCAGGAACTTTGAAGTGACTTGGCACCATGGTAGCTCTCTCCTTGAAGATCTGTGTCCGCCACTGCAATGTAGTGAAGACGATGCAGTTTGAACCGTCCACTGCAGTGTATGATGCCTGTAGAGTTATTCGTGAACGAGTGCCAGAGGCTCAAACAGGGCAAGGTGAGTTCCTGTATTTGTCCTTAGTAAATTCATTGGCTGAATTGAAAGGAAACAGAGACCCGTTAGGGTTTTTTTTGCACTGTTCTGTTCCTCCATTTATCTTTCAGGCTGGGGATTTGTTCTGTTTTGTTGTTCAGTTGGTTTGTGTGTGTGTGTAGTTTTATGGTTTTGGGGGGCATGTGTTTGGTTTTTTTCCAAATGTAAGGCATGGAGTGAAAAGCACAAAGTGCAAATAGATTTCTAATTGATAGAAGGTAGCTGCATCCTTTTTCTTCCTTCTCTCCTGATAGATCGACAAAGGGTGCTTTCTAAAGTAATGTTTGGGTCAGTGCTTTCTAGGAAAATCTGTGCTGGCTCATTGTTGTGCCTTAGCAAAGGAAGCAGCAACACGAATTACGAAAGGATGGCTGGACATCTCCAAAATGTGCAAGGGGAAATGTTTGAGATTAGTTAATAACTAAAAGCATCACCATGCTGTGCATACCATATTCACAGTGCTGCTACATGTTAATTGAGTTTAACCCTGATTTAAGCTTTAAGCTTAACCCTGGTGCTGAACCTTGAATAAGATCATGTTGGCTTTGTTAGGTTTGTTGAGTCTGTCTTCTCTGTTCCACAGCCTCTGACTATGGATTGTTCTTATCGGATGATGATCCTCGAAAAGGTATATGGCTGGAGGCTGGAAGAACGCTGGATTATTACATGCTGAGAAATGGGGTATGGTGCAAGTCTGTTGCTTCTTTCATCAGCAAGTTGTTAGAAAACTTGTTTCCCAAGGAAATGTTTAGCATTTGGAGGTGTAGGAATAACCTTGAATGCAAGGTCACCTCAAATATAAAGGGTAGGCTTCTTGAATACTAAATACAACGAGATCATACTTGCTTACATTACTGCCAGCTTGCTTACAACCAAAAGGAATTGCTATCTTTTTAAAATGGTAAACGAGCTTTTGCAGCACAAATGTGCTTTGGTCTGTCCTCCCCTGTTTAGGTTTTGGTCTAGCCAGCTAGGACAAGGTCTTAAAAAATTACGTTTGCAGAACTAAAACACTTCTCAAGTTTGTTACATAAGTAAGTTTGCCTAAACTATAACGGAGGAAAAATGCAGCTTGGAGGGGTTGGGAAATGAATCCTGGTTTAGGCGTCTAGGTGGGTTGGTTTGTAGTGGCTTCCAAAAGCATTTAGAAACAGCACTGTTTACTTTCTAGGATATACTGGAGTACAAAAAGAAGCAGAGACCTCAGAAAATACGTATGTTGGATGGTTCAGTGAAAACAGTCATGGTGGATGATTCTAAAACAGTTGGTGAATTGCTGGTTACCATTTGCAGCAGGATAGGTAAGATTCTGGGACCCACGTGCTTAAGAAGTTTTTTCAGCTGTATTTGCATTTTGATTTTTATGATGTGATATGTATTACTGACTAGAAATTACTGGCATATATGTCAAAATATTTAAGTTTGTTATCAGTTAAAATTTACCAAACACATTTCTGATATCTGTTCTCCAGGTTTTATGGAAGTCTGTAGAGTTAGCTTATATCCTTAAACTTCAGTATCTAGCAGGTAAAGGCACAAACTTATTTAAAGTATAGCTACAATGTTTTTATTGTATATTACATTTACATATGCTTTCATGCTTAGACAATTAGATTAGATTTATACTTAATTTTAATGTGATAGAAGATAAAATACTGTTAACCTTGAAATATACCTAAACTTAAGGATCTATGTCGTTATAATTTAGGGTTGATAACAGCATCATTTGTGAAACAATATATGTAAGCCTCCCAGAGTAGCTGGTCAGAAATGTGTCATATTGGTTATACTCTCTCTGTATATACCTAAATAGAGATGTTTTGGAAAACTAATTCATATTTAACTATAAACATGCATGCAGCATGGATTAGCTTAAATTATCTTAAACCATGCTTAATTCTCATTTAGAATTAAAGTGGACTTAATTTGATTTAGATTAATTTGCTTGGAATGTGAATTAAACTAAATCTAAATTCATCTATTTCAATTTTAAGTGTTTCTATGCTGGATTCCAATGTGCTGTGACTAATTTACTTAAGAAATTATTTTGGCTTATTTTCATGAACATGATCATGTAGGTGAGCATTTCCTGTGCAATGTAAACATGCTTTACCAAGCAGTGGAAAAAACCCAAGCAGAGCAAAGAAATGAGAGCAACTTACCACGTATGCTAAATGCTGTGAACTGTGTTTTGATTCAGTTTCGTGTAATGTTAATGGGAAGAGCTGAGTTTTAAAAGCCATATATTTTACATTTTTATTTCTCAGTCTGCTCTGCCACATTTCTTCTACACATGGTGGGCAAGCTGAAATGACTCAGTTCTCAGGAAGCACTTGTAGGCATCCATGAAAGGAAATTTACTATGGCATATCTCCATTTTGGAATTCATTGCTATTTTAAATTCCATCATGTTTTTAAGCTGGCAGCTTCTCTTGGTATATGACTAAAAAAACCTTAATTTCTTTCCAAAAATGGCAAATGCAATGTATGATGAAGGAATGACGTATTTTAAGGATAATGCCAGATATTGGAGACGTGTCTTGAATGCGGAAGTTGTTAATTATTCTTGGGATTTCATACCCCATACACTGTTCCAGCATTCCATCTGCAATATTTTACTGTACCTGAAATGAGCCATTGGAGGTTTCATATCTAAAGAATATTTCACCTGTCCTAAAATGTATGAAATGTTTATTGTTACAAGCACTGGATTTATTTATGATTCCAGGAATAACAAATTATGAGGAATATTCCTTAATCCAGGAAAGCATTGAAGAAAAAAAAGAGGAGAGCACAGGAACACTTAAGAAAGACAGGACGTTGTTGCGAGATGAAAGAAAAATGGAAAAATTGAAAGCCAAGCTTCATACAGATGATGATTGTAAGTCATGGATTCCAGGATAATTCTTCAATTAATATCTTGCCACAGTTCAGTGCAAGAAAACCACACAGGAACGCATTTTTAGATTCTTCAGCGTGTCTCAGTTGATCCCTACCTGTATTTTTGCACCCTTTGATATACCATGTCATCAGTTTTAAAATTAGGTAGATGGACAAGTTGTTGCGTCTAATTGTAAGAGTTGGCAGGTCTTTAGAAGTGTGTTTTGTTACTTTTTTGGTATGGGAGTTGTAACTGAAGTGTGAAGAGTCATTTCTGTAATGACCGTTTGTTCCTCTTCAATAAAGTGGGGTGTTTAAATATTGATGCCTGCTGAAAGTTATCAAAAGAGGGTTGTGTCTTTGAAGGTACAAATTTTAAGTGTAAATGCAGCTTGCCAAAGAACTAAGCCACTATTTGATTAACTGTGACTAGCAGGAAGATGTTTCAAAATTGCAATCAGGGATAAGAAAAGAAACAGAACAATTTGGTTTAGGGGGAAAATATGGTGAACTTTCAAGTAATTTTGTAATGAAGCTTTGAAGATCTAAACGTAGTATTGAAAGGTTACTATCGTTGTTTCTTCAACAGTTTTAATGGTGTTTTATGCCATAGTAAATTCTTGTTTCTCAGCAGTGCATTCTTCAGTTCTCTTTTGAAGCCACTTTCAACTCTGATAATTAGAAACAGAAATGAAAGGAACGTTTTTGTGCAGTGTTTTCCCCCTCCAGTGGAAATAACAATTTTCACATGATTTTCACATCAGCTTTTAACACTGGCAGCACTTTGTGTTTAACTGTGTTCATGTCTGGTTCTGTTACAGTAAATTGGCTGGATCATAGCCGAACGTTTAGAGAACAAGGAGTGGATGAAAATGAAACGCTACTCTTGAGGCGGAAGTTCTTTTATTCAGATCAGAACGTAGATTCAAGAGATCCTGTTCAGCTTAATCTGCTTTATGTCCAGGTACCGTATGTGGACCAGAAGCATGGGTTCTGTCTTGTCTGAGGAAACCTGTGTTGGTTAATTACAAACATTTTGTTGCTTTAATACTTCATCTTCTAGAATTCCAGTTCTGGATGTGCTTTGCATTTATTTTCTGTCTAAGACTCCCAAGAATACATGATAGTGCAGAGATGTTGCTGATTTTTTTAATTTACTTTTTTTAATCAAATAGTTTCAACCCCATAAGGGCTCAACCAAAAATCCCCTGACTTTCACAGCCTGTTTCCTTAAGATTAATGAATGTCTAAGTTGTTCTTTTTAGTTCTTCTCCACATTCTCTTGTGTAGGTGATGCTTTCTCTATAGTATGGAATCTCAGCTCAGTCTTGGCAACCAGCTTTCTGCTTCTCATCTCTTTCCCACCTGATCAGTGTTGAGAGCTGCTTTTGCGTTCACTTTCCAGTCTTCAATCTAGATAGCACACAAGGCAGGCAGGCTTCCTGTTCAAAATGGTATCATGTAACACGGTGGGAGTCTATTTAGGCAGGTTCCTCAATCTGTTAGACATACTTGAAGTATCTTAGTAAAGCTGAGTTTTATGCATAAGATCTATTAACTAAAGGCTCCAGCGCAGTGGCCTGCAGTGGAGTCCAGCAAACAAGCTATCAAAGCAAATATTGCGATGTTCATTTGTTATACTTGCAGCTTATTCAAATGGGATTGCTCTAAATTACATTTTAAAACTCTGAGGCAAAAGATGAAGATGACTTTGCTTGTAGTCTGCAGTCCATTTTTCAGGCATTTTAGGAGACTGTATAAACACTGAGCTGTTCTCCTGCCACTTAGACATTTTTTTCCAGCCACTTACAACAGTGTGTGTTGATTCTGCCTTGTCATCCTTTTATCTATGAGTAGATGAGTGACCATTCAATTTAAATATCAGGAAGGAAAATGCTATTTGCCTTTTGGTGTTTCCGTTTCACAATAGTGATACGGTTTTTACTTACTAGATGTGCAAATTGTTTTCCCTGCTATTATGAGGTGCTAAGATGTAAAAGCTTTTAAATGTGTGCATGTACACACACATGCATCTCTCTATATATATGTGTTTACATACACATAAATGTATATACATATGTTGTATTTTATATATGTATAGCAGGAAATAGGTGTCAGGTCCTCCTTTTGATGGAAGTTGTTACAGTCGTGGTTTCAATAAGTCTCTATCAATATTCACTAGAAAATAATGTAGCCCTTTATTTATTTCATAAACACATCCAGAATGGTTTAATAAAGACACTGAAACAGAGAAATGTGTTGCTGGATGCTTGGGCCATGTTTAAGCTTTCAAGGCATTTCAGAGATGTAATAGTTATTTTGGATGTCCCTGACATGTCTTTGCTTACCTCCTATAGGCTCGTGATGACATTCTGAATGGGTCCCATCCTGTCTCCTTTGAGAAGGCCTGCGAGTTTGGAGGCTTTCAAGCGCAGATCCAGTTTGGACCTCATGTAGAACACAAACACAAACCTGGATTTTTAGAGTAAACACTTCTAACTTCTAAATTCGGGTGACTTCAAGTGTAACTAATGTTGAGTTATCACAGAGTAAATGCATTTTAGTACTTTGAGTAGAGGTAATCAGAATCAGTGGGCTTTCTGTAGCAATCTCACTGTGAAAAGAGCCTGGTTGCAGAAATCAGCAACTCAAACTGATATGGGAACCTAGGGCAGCAGCTCCATCCAGGTGCCAGTTAAGTATGCAGCTGAATTCCCAAACCACCTGGTAATGGGGGAAAACTGGGATTTTGTTCTTCTGTTTAAGTGCCTGCATTTAGTCATGCCATGAGTGAATTAAGCGTACATCAGTATATATCACAGATGTTCTGATTTTCTAGGAAAGTACTTGAATGGAAAGATGCTTTGTCATTTGAATAGAGTTAATGTTGCTGTGTATGGAGGTTAAATTTTACAGTCTTCTTTAGTGACATTAATTAGTTTTTCTGATTCACCCTCTCTTGGTGTTATATGAATGGAGATCTAGAACTGTGCACTTTGTTTCAGATGCTGACAGGATTCCTACTTACAAGTGACCTATCCTTTAATCTTTATTGTGAAACTTAACTGCTACCAGCAGGGCAAGTTTAGTTTGACTGAAATGTAGATGTTCCATTTTTTTACTAATTTGATTTTCTGATTGGTTTTCCTGCAGTAGAATTAACTGAGGGCTGGAGTCTGAGGAAAGGAATGTGGGAAGGTAAAATAAAGCTATTTAAGCTATTTACTGCACACTCCATCAAGCCTTGTCTGCATATAAGGCTCACGGATACCTTAATGGGGTGCAGAAAACAATGGGTGCATGTTTGGTTTCCGTCCTGTTTCACTGGCTGAGTGCTCAGTGCTGACTTTTACACTTCATTTGTGAGCCTGAGTCTGGGGTTTACTGTATCTCAGGAATTACTTCAATATGGTGGCTTGTTTTGGAACATGCAATGCTGCAGCACTGTTGGTTTGAAACTCTTCACTTTTGAAAGCTTTTCCAGAAGTAGCACTTCAGTTATGCAGACAAACCATGTGAACAAACATCCTTCAGTTCCAAGTAATAATTAGCTTCTGTTTGTGCTGTCTGTCTGCTACTGGTTGGCCCACAAGCATTTCTTAATAGAGCCACTGATGTCTTGAATTATGGGGACTCAGTGTAATGGCTTCAGTGTACTCATGGTCCTTATTCCTTAGAACAGTGACCAGTTACACAACAATCTTCCTCTGGGACTTGTCTATTGTCTACTTATTCTTCCCTTCTCCATCTACTCACTCAAGAGGGTTCCTGCAGCAAACCATTAGGGTATTACCTCATGGCAAGCTACTGTTGTGTCATGGTAATGATTGAAAGAGTTAGATGTTCCCAGCAAGAGTTGGTTTTAATTTTTAAAGCAGTCATTCCCCCCACACTGCTGTGCAGAGTTGCTGAAAAGATTGCTGAGTTGTTATGGGGTTCTACCTGGTCTTCTCTAGTGTCAAGATTTTATTTTTTCCTTTTAAGCTCTCCTACAGTAACTGTGTTTTATAGTGGACTGAAACTACTGGCTGCACGGTATTGCTACTTGGTATGCATTGCTAGATAGTTTGAAGTCCCTCACAGACTGAAGTCAGCACTCATATAAAGTGCATTATCTTTTTTAATCCTAACAGAAATTAAATATAAAATAACTGCACCATATGTTAGAAAGTGAATGTTACTCCAGTGGAAATCATTTGGAATTCCAAAATTTAGCACCTTGTTATTTTCTGCAGAAAATTTTCCTTACTGTTGTTTTATTTTCATTTAAATGGGCTTTGGCTGTATCAGGATCAAGCCTTGCAGGCCACTAAGTGTGATCACTTGCTGTGCTGCTTATTTTGTTCCCTGAAAATGCATGTGTCATCCTTGCAGAAAACAAATTTTCTAGTTGTTTACTTTTGCTTTTTGAAAAAGTTTGAGGTTTTTAAAGCTTCATCCAACTATGTCAGACTCTTTGGTGGATGAATGCTGCTTCTTTTCAAGTATGAAAGTAGTTACATTTTATGTAAACTATACGCTGTAACTCAGTGTGTGAAATACATTTAAGAGGTGTCCATTCACTGGTCGGTGCAATCTGAACATGCTGCAGATTCCCTTAAGGCGTATGTGTCAGCTCATACTGAGAACAGCATGTAACAAAATAGTATTAGTATTTTTTAGAGTTGTTTTGAAACAGCGTAGTTTATTTTGCCATGCCTGCAATGTATTTATATAGAGAGAACTTTTGTATCCTTTTTTTTGATTCTTGGTACAGATGAAGATTATTACCTGCATCTTGTTAACACTGGTTGTAGGAATTCCCTTGAAGGTCATGCCAAAGTAAATTGTGAAAGCTCTTCAACGATCAAGTTGCAAATAGTCCTTCTTCATGCCCTTCCTCGTACAGCTGAAGTTTTGCATTGTACCTACAGGGGCACACTGTGTTTAAATTTTTGAGAGAATATCTAATAAAGAACTTATGCTAGTCATATGCGAGTGGGAAAGGAGCGCCTGAAATGCTCACCTTGGCTTTTTCTTTCCAAGCACAATAGGTGCCCATAAGCTCAATTCATTAATCTAGCCTGTTTTCCTGTCTTAAACTTTTTTAAGAGCATTGGCTTTACCTTTATGCTAATGAAAAGCAATAAAAATGTTGGCACTTATGTACAGTCCTTACATGCAAATGGATACAAAATGAATTTGGCTGTCCAGCCTTCCCCATCCAGTGATTGGTTCAATTGTGGAATAAAGTAGAATGATCAATAAGAACTGGGAAGAGATTTCATTATCCTGTATTAATGAGATGTGTCTACTGGAGCATTATAAGAAAGATCAGCAAGGTCAGTTGGTCTTACTTTGGTGTATATTGCTAGAGCTTTAAGGAAAAGAACCTTTGTGTGATAGTAGGTAGTTATAGCTTTCTGTGTTAATAGTGTGCTTGCTTACTGAATAAATGTAAATGAGAAGGGGATTCTCCAGTCATGCTTTTTCTGTGGTTCTCAATTGTACAAAGCAGGAGGGAACCTTAGAAACTAGTTTTTTGAATTGTGGAGATTTCCTCAGACTGAAAATGAACTGCTGAGTGTGTGACATAGTTTCTTCAGAGTAGAGCGTTCCACATGGGAAAGTGCAATCCACGAGGAACTGATGTTTGCTAAAGCACAATGTTGATATGTCTTCAAGTTGGATTGGTGTTTGGCTGAGATAAAGGGTTTATTTTGTTTATACAGCAAGGAAGTGCCAGTGATGTGTTTAAAGATTCTGACTTTACCATGGAGACTAAACTGGCTTAGATTACTTTGTATTCTTACACAATTAGTAATTGAATGTTACAGAAATTAGGACTGGTTTTTTTTGCTTTGTTTTTGAGAAAGTGACTGGTATTAAGCATCCACTTAAATGCCTTCACAGATTTTCAGTAAAATATTAGTGTTCTAACATTTGGAAGAAACAGAGGAAGAGCTTGGTCCAGCGCATCAGTAAACCAAAAAGCTACTGGAAAGTAATGGCAGTGTCTGAACTCAGACACAGAGCTGGCTCAATCTTTGACATCCCCTTCTTCCCCCAGATTGTAGTGAGTGTATTTGAATTTAGATGTGAACCCCTCTGGGATGCTGAGAGATATCATATAGTTTAAGAATTGAAAATGGCCCAGCTATTACTAACTTTTTAAAACGTGGAGGGGTCTTACATGGGGATGTAACTGCAGTGCTTTTTGAAGTATGTAAGTTACCTTCTTCCTCTCACTCTACTTAGCCAGAATTTTGTTTCACTGTATAGGTGTTTTATGCCTGTTTTAGGAAGCTTGAAGGACTTGCTGCCAATAAAGGAGCATGGGAAGCATTTCTCCTTGTGAAGGCACCATTAACTATGGATTCTTTCTTTTTCTAGCCTAAAAGAATTCCTGCCTAAAGAATACACCAAACAAAGAGGGGCTGAAAAGAGAATATTTCAGGTAATTTTGAGACTGAAAAATCTACTGTATCTTCACTTCCTTAATAAGAAAATACAGGGTTTCACAGGTGCATACTTGACTTATGTAACTGTCAGAAAATCAAGTGTAAAAAATCTGTTAGCTTTTCTTTCCCTTTGTCAGCAAACTTATTGTCCTGATCCTTTTTCTTCACTGATGATTGTTCAGTGTACTTTGAAGGGTAGAGAGTGAATATTCAGTATTCTTAAGATCTTTTTCTCTGTGGCATTGAAATGTAAGGATATGCATTTGTGCTAAAATAGAAGCACATTTAGGAAAATAGTTTTAATTTGCTGCCCTCATTATTCGAGCATGAGCTCCAAGTGACGCAGAGTTCTTTTAGCTAATGGTTGAGTTCAGTGATGTATCTGGGAGCCTCACAGTTGTAAAAGACTGAAGCAGTTGAGTGTAAAATGTACTGGTATTGTTGGAAGTGGTCTCAGAGTTTGAGTGCTGTGGATGCACTAAATATCTGTCCCTACTGAAAAATACTTTCGGCGATACAATACAAGTTGAAAAAATCTGAGGTCAACACCTAAAATCAAGTCATATGGCTACTGGAAGGACATACCAGTGATCTGTGATCACAGCTTGGGAGGTGAGTTGAAGAGCAGGAGCGGGCTGTATAGTTTCCTATGTCTGTTACACTCCAAGTCTAGGAATTGTGTAGCTCAGTAAGTCTGAGCTTATAGTACCGCTTCATAAATGAATTTCTAATGCTTTCCTGTCCCTTTAGCTGTAATGGTATTGCAATTTAAGCAAAAAAAGATTCCCATGCTTCTAAGTATTGCTGTATCATGCTAGTCATGGCATGTGATTTTTGATATGATCTATGAGTAGTTTCAGTCATTACATGCTTCAGCGCATTGATAAGAAGCTGATCAGTGAGGACACTGATGCTGGGCAAAGACATAATAGCAAGTAGAATAAGCAGTTTGTCTTTTTGACAAAAATCAGGTGTTGCCCTGAGGTATAACGCTGTTGAGTTTGGCAGGTGATTTTCACCGAGTACTCCATCTGCAGTGACTACATTTGGGCTTCTTGCTCTTTTGGATCCCAGTTGGGTTCTCTGTACACTGAACTTGAGAGACATGATCGGTCTATGTCTTTGGGATGCAAAAGGCTTTTTGGAGTTGCAGTTGCTCATGCTAGTGCTTCTCCGTGAACCATTGTCAAGATGGTAACTTAAACTGGAGTAGCAAAGTGTTTCCCATGTTCTTGGTGCTCCCCCAGCTGCCATCAGTCAATATGAGAGGTGGCAACCAGCAGTTTAGAAGAGTGCAAGGGGAAGATGGGGTGTGATAGGGATCTCACAAACAGTATTTAAATAGCAGGACACTGGGAGAGGGTTTTCGGAATAATGGTCTAGGGTAGGACAGCAGATGCTGTTTGGATACATAATATTGACTGCTGCCATTGCTTCCCAGTTATAGTTTATTAATGAGTAAGTTGTTAAAGTAATAAATAGAAATTGAGAGCTACCAGACAAATCTAGATGAGTATTCCAGGATTTTTAGTTAGAAAAATAATTAAAAAAAATTATTTAGAAAAATCATTGCTGCTGCCTCATCTGTAGAATTCTTTTCATGTGATGGAAAAAATTGTAGCCAACAGTTCAGAAAAAAAGCCCATTGGAAGATCCTACAAGAGATGAGAAATGGTCAATTGCAAGGTGTTGTGCCTTCATGAGTCAGAAGGTTTGAAAAAGAAGGAATAAATAGTCTGTTCCTTGGAAAAAATATGGGTGCTGGAACTTTTAAATTATTTTTTAAAGCTGTGTAAAGAGGTTTTAGTTTATGAAGCCTAATGGTGCACAGGTTATGTTCTCCTTTGTGAGGAATTACAGGATACTGCTAACATTTGTTAGCCAGTATTGTTTTCAAACACTGATTGTAATGATTATTAACTGAGCATCCTTAAAAGGTAAAAGCTAAAGCCTTTTTTTTTTGTTTGTTTCTGCCTAAGTGATACTGAACTTTCATTACAGGAGCACAAAAACTGTGGTGAGATGACTGAAATAGAAGCCAAAGTGAAGTATGTGAAGCTAGCTCGCTCCCTGCGGACCTACGGAGTGTCCTTTTTTCTTGTTAAGGTAATGTAGATCTTGCTGTGATCATACTGTGTGCTTGGTTATGTATTTACCTCAGATTCTTGACTAAGCAAAGGTCAAAGATGTTCTTCAGCCTTCTGTCTGAAAGCAGCTTTTGGAAAAAGGTATAAATTACGTGTGGGACAGAATTATAATTTCAGTGTAGATCCTTGTCATAGTGCTTCCAGAAAGTTGAGCCTGTCATGACTTAAATTCTTTAAATCAACATTTCTGCTTTTTCTTTTGATTAGCAACAAAGTACTGTCTTCAGAAAAACATTAACGAAGAACTCATAAGTTGTTGGTGGTTATAAGTTTAACGAGAATACAGATTGCATGCTGAAAAGCTGCACTGGAGGAACAGCTTCATCAGCTGATAAGGTTTTACAGAGGCCAAAGATTTGTTACCACAACCCCAAAAATGCTTGTTTCTGAAGAAGGGAGAAGAGGGAGTGTCTTTTGAACTGCGTAGTAAAGATCCAGTAAAGACCAGAGTTTCTTAATTTTAATGCATTGCTTGAAAATCCCTGCCTGTGACCAGGCAAACTGAGCCTGGAGTTTTAAATTGTCCTAGTCTGCATGGCAGGTGCTCCTGTCAGTATATTCTGTCATGCTTTTCTTTCTCTTGTGGCAAGCACCATTTGAATGAAAACCAATTTTGTTTTAGGAAAAAATGAAAGGCAAAAACAAGCTGGTTCCTCGTTTGCTGGGTGTTACCAAAGACTCAGTGATGCGTGTGGATGAGAGGACAAAGGAGGTTTTGCAGGAATGGCCACTGACAACTGTAAAACGCTGGGCTGCCTCACCTAAAAGCTTCACTCTGGTAACCTTTTTGTATATATTCAGAGGAAGAGGGATCTGTGAGGCAAGGAGAAAGGAAGATGGGCTTATATTCAAAACAAATTCTTCAATGTAACTTGTTCTGTCTATAATTTTCTAGCATTATATAGAGTCAGAGACCTAAACTAATAAACTGGCCCATACTGCTGTCTAAAATCAATCTGTATTTTGATGTTTTTAGATGGACCAGTTCCCCAAAGCTACTGTATAAATCTCTTCAAAAAACACTAATTAAGACTTTTTTGCCTTGCCACTAATGCTTTCGAATAAAGTTCTGAAGACTTTTCTCCGTCCTTCAGTGACTGAGTCTGACAGAGCCAGACCGAGAATGGGCATTTCAATTTATGAAACGTCTGTTACTAAACTGCAATAAAAAGCGTCCTTCTCCTCTTCTGCCTCACCCTCCATATATAAACTGGCTTGGAATATTGGAGCAGTTTCACTTACAGTTGGATGTACTAATATCTCTGTACAAACAATTTTAAAACTTGTGTTCTGTCATGTTTGGTACTGAGAGGGATATTTTAAATTTTTTTTTTTTTTTTTAATTTTTTTTTTTTTTTTACCTCCTTCAGGATTTTGGAGAATATCAGTAAAGCTATTAATCGGTAAATACCACAGAAGGAGAACATAT
>JAOEHX010017888.1:0-18041 GCA_025448015.1 Bolborhynchus lineola
CTACTGTGAGTTTATTAACTCCATTTACTGTTAGGTAACATGGAGAACAGCATGCTAATGGATCACAAGTGCCATGTATGTGCCTTTACTGTATAATAAATGGTAATTTATCTCCAACTTACTGCAAGGATGCATTTAGATACGTGTCAGGGCAGCTAGTGTGTTCTCATTGACGTAATATTTTACATTGAGATAACTTTCTACACACTTAGCAAATGGTACTTGTGAACTAGAGATTAAGAAGAAAAAAATTGTATACACATTAAGTATTCTGAGATGTGGTGCAGTGGACATTCTTCTTTAGGAGACATTCTGCAGGGTCCAGAGCCTTAAGACTAAACTGAGTGGACTGTGTGGAGGGAGTTGTGGGTGAGGCAGTATTTTGTGATGATACTGAAAGAACCTTAGAAAGATGATTGTAAGTGGGTGGAAAATGGTAATAATAACATCAAGAAAAAGTGGTAAGTAAGGATGGATGAAGTGATGCTGACTGAAAAATTGTCACTGCTTTGAGATTGTTGAAATAAAGGATTGGGAAAGGGTAAAGTGCAAAATCAACCCTCCCTTGCAACAGAGAACAGAAATTATCAAGTCTGGGGACAAGATATCCTATGTTGAAGAAATTCATCTAAGCTGGTGGTGTAAGTACATATGAATGTTTTTCTGTCATGTTAAACTGAGACTGTATCTTCTAATGCAACAGCTATTGGAACCTCTTATCTTATTTTCCAAGACTATTTTTGCATAGTATAGTATAGTATTTGTTATCCTGGGCTCTAAGCTACAGTTGTTTTATGGACTTTGAGTACGAAAAAAATAAATGCGCTTAAAGGATAGGCTTTCTGACTGAGACCTAGCAGGCTGCCCGTAGATCAGGCAAGTGAGCGCACTGATTACTGCAGCTATAAGTTAGATGTCTATAGTTCATTTAAGCATTGCATTCATTAGCATTTCATAGAGATAAGGCTGTAACTACTGCCAGAATGCTAATGCCCTGAGACATTCTTCTTGCATATACTGAATACACGGCTTTTTTTTT
Source organism: Bolborhynchus lineola (assembly GCA_025448015.1). Classification (NCBI taxonomy): domain Eukaryota; kingdom Metazoa; phylum Chordata; class Aves; order Psittaciformes; family Psittacidae; genus Bolborhynchus; species Bolborhynchus lineola. The sequence continues at coordinate 1,040 of JAOEHX010017888.1, forward strand.
TTGTAAAGTATAGCAAAGCACTTTTCATATACATGTAGCTGGTTTATGATCTACTGTATTTTGTATAGACTTTATTGATTTATCTAACATTTATCTGCCTCTCATGTACTGTTTCTCTGCTGGAGTTACATTGTGTGGTTGCAGAGATTTCATGCTGTAATATTTCTGATTTGCAGTTCAGGCTCTATTCTGTTTATAGTTGTATGAATCTATAACTCATAAGGACTGTGAATTTCCTTGTTTTAATGTAAAATGTTATGAGGGTTTGGTATGGGCAGCATGGTGTGTATTAGCTTCCTATATTGTTTGGAAAATTTTATTCAGTAAAGCTCAGCCTCTGTATAAAGCTAGTATAGAGCCAAGCAAGAGACAATGTTAGCAATCTAGCATTGCAGTCATAAAAAATGATAAACTCTAAGCTCTATATGCAGGTTTATTTAGAAATGCATAAACACATTGCCTGATGATGAATTGTTGGTTTTCATTTGTAATAGTACATTTTAGTGGATTGTGTTAAAAGAGAATTTTGAAGGTTGCAAAGTCAAACATTTAAAAGCCAAACAGTGTCACTGTTAATATTGTCTCTGCAACCAGTTTGCTGTGTAAATATACATTTTAGTGTACAATCTTGAATCACACAGTCATAGTTTTTTCATGGGGAAAGTCTGCCTCACAGATTGCACAAAATGGATGGCACACTCTTACTGAGAATCTGTTAAATTTTTTCCCTTCTATTTCCTATGATTTATGCACTGCATGCTGTTCAAGCAGTGCTTAGAAAACAAAATTGTTCATTATCTCATTGGCTTTTTTTCCCCTGTAGTTTTTTCTGAGCTAATAGGTTGAAAATAAATCCGAATTCTGAAAATTCCAGCATGCAAAAATGAGTAGTGCTTTGCTTTACTACGGCTTTTACTGAATGTAATGAATGTAACTTCCTAGGTTTGAAAAGTTTAATAAATAGGCAAGGTGGTAGGTCCATAATGGAGCATTGTGTAACTCTGTGCCTTATCAGTTTTTTTTTAGGTTAGGATCAGTAGCCTAAGGTACCCGCTGTACCATTCAAACAGCAGAGAAACTAGTAGCAATAATGTACTGTTATCATCTTTGACTAGAGAAGAATGTACTTTACAGGTAGATTTCATGGGTGTATGGTAAAAGGAGAGTCAGCTTTGGATCCTCTTCAAGGATTTGCCAAGAGAGAATTTCTTTAACTCTTTTGTCCATTATCTCTTTGCTTAATCTGACTTGGTTTTGGTTTGTACTTGTTTCTGGCACTTCTGTTCCAAAATCTACAGCTCACCTAATTAATGCTGATTGCCATTTTTTAGGCTTCATCCAGTTCCCACAAATCTTAGTGTTTTCTTTCTAGACTCCTGGGTGTCAGTCTTTCTTCACATTCCTTCAATGTGAAGAAATGGATGCTTCAGTCATCCGTTGCTTGAATTAGATTTGAGAGGCAAGTATAGATAGTGCAATAGCATGACAAGGGTAACCTAGGAGTCATTCATGAGCTGCCATAGTTCATCAGTAAGTGTGCAGCTCCAATGCCAAGGATTTCATGACAGGCCACAGTTGGACCGTGCCTGCACAGAGGATGCTGAATTACCAAAACCTTAATTTCAGAGAATGTGAATCATCAAACTGTACTTAAACTAGATTTGCTGTGTACTGTTGAAAGTTACTCTTTTCTCTTGCCAGTGTGCTGCTTTCAGAGCTCCCTTTTCCTTACGCTGTCAAGCGAATACAGTATAACGGTTTTTGGGTGGGAATTGTGGTATGTGGCTTTGTAAGGTCGAGAGGGCTAAGCATTGCAGTACTGAAAGCTGCAGTCTATATAAAAATGCAACATTTTTAAAAAGGAAAAAGTTTACAAATCAAGGTTATGTTAAAATTTGGCAGACAGAGAAGAAAGGTTGAATCAGATGAAAATCACAAGATTTTGTCTTTATAGTTAAATTTAAGTTCTTAGTGTAATTTTAGGCTAAGAAAGATGCCACATTTTTGGACACTCCTGAAACTTGAAGAAATGCAGCCAATAAAATAGTAAAATGAGACCTGAATCTTTTTTGCAGCCTGGGTAAAGCTTTTAGAAAGTGAGAAAAACTGATCACAGAGAGTCATGTGACTTGAAAGTAAATCTGTGACCAATCTTATTTATGCTTCAGGTATAAGGAAGAAATTATTAATACAGCATGAATCACACGCCTCTTGTCTTACTAAGAGGCATGGGTAAGATCCTCTTGTAGGCAACTTATGGCTGAGAAAACTGGCATGATTCCCAAGCCCAGACTTTTATTTTGCATCACAATAATTACAATTTAAGAGGAATGAATGATGAGTACTGAGTTAAAACCTTTAGTCCTAGAATGGTTATGACTGATTTTGCCTTACAAGTCCCTTTTTAGTGATTTCTGGTTTGTTTCCCAAGCTTTTTCATGTCAGTTCAAGTTCAGGTGCACAGCTTCTCCTTCTGCTCTTTTTACCAAATTACTGAACTTTTAAAATATTTAAGTATTATTTTACTCTGCTAATATTTGCAATGTATATTTGCTATTAATTTTTTCACAGCAGAGTTTTGAGTTGTGTTTGAAGTTTTAGTTCATGCTGAAATTAAAGCAGCAGCAGCAAATGGTGTTTGATTTTCTCAGTAATGACCAAATTGCCATAGCGAGGTTTTGTAAGAGTAAAGGCAAAACTAGCTATTACTTCTGAAAAAAGAAAAGTTGATGAAGTGTTGACCCTTTTAATTTAAAATCATATTGAAGAAAGTGTTCAACAAAGTTATAAAGAACTTGCATTCAGTTTCTCGGAGTTGCTGAAGAATCTGAGCCCAGTTGTTGTCTCTTTTAAGACAGTGACCAAAACATAATGTTGCTTATTCTCACCACCGTTTTCATTGCTTAAAATATTTACCCTAACTGAAACAAATTGAAGAAAATTGAGAAGGATATATATTTCTGAAATTGTGCATACTGTTGGTTAAGTAAATCAAATCTCTGTTTTCAGACAGTATTTGTCCGTATTCTTACAAGTAGGTTGTTTTCTAAAATCAGTGCACAAGGTAGGAAATTAAAAGTTTCTACACTATAACTTTGCCAAAGCAAAAATGTATGTTACAAAGTGTATTAAAAGCCTCTGTCATTCTGGATTAACAAATAGCAAATCCCCTGTTCTGTGTTTAAAGTATTGAATTTATATTTCCTTTGGCAGACTTCTGGAGTTATTTTGTGGATGATACTATTCACTGGCTATTGGTATTGCAATTAACATAATTATTTATGTTTCAATTAATGCAGTTGAATAAAGGCATAGGAAGCTAATAAACATTTTAAGAAATTAATGACATAGCAATTGTAGTTCAGTATGATGCCATAAACAAAACTGCACTGAAACTAGCACTCTAAACTCATGGTGTCAGTGGAGTAGAGCATCATTTATGAATATCTTTTTTGTTGTCCAGAAATCTGTTCTTCATACATTCAGTAAAGTCATTCCTTGCGTACCAAATCATTAAATCTATTCCAAGGGTGAATAAATCAGCTGTAATTAAATTTAATACCAAGTTATTCTGACTGTTAAGATGAATGGTCCCGGTACTTAAATGATTAGTTTGTAGTTGTGACTTTAAATAATTTTCATAATAACAGGAAAATCTATGGACTCTTGTAAGCAAATGTAAAACATATTTGAAAGGCTTTCTAATTGGAAACAATTTACTGGTACAGGTTGACCAAAGAAGTTGTGGATGCTGTATCCCTTGAAGTGTTCAAGGCCAGACTGGACAGGGCTTTGAGCAACCTGGTCTAAGGGAAGGTGCTGGAACTACATGATCTTTAAGGTCCCTTCAAACCCTAACCAGTCTAGGATTCTGTGATAATTTAGGATGGAGAAGATTAGCACAGAACACTAGTGATAAAGTTCATTTGTGGCTTGGACCCACTGTGTGACCTCAAATGAAAGTATTTTAAGAAGAAAACTTGTTTCTGTATATGAATTTAAAGTGTGCTTTATAGGTGTGTCGCAAAAGATTACTCATTTTTTCATACCACTTTCATCTCCCACTTCCAAACAGCCTTTAGCAGTTTGAGGAAGTTCTAGAGAACTGAAAATTAGGGAAAACTAACAGGGAAAGCATAAGATCATTAGAATCTCTTTTCCCAAGTTACAATAGATTAGTAGTTGCATTATCTAGTACTCTTGTACCCATGAGTTTCAGTGTAGCATTCTTTATGCAGGAGTACTTTCCTGTGCAACAGAAACAGTTAATCAAGCTGTCTGCTTAGCAGGAAAAAGAAGTTTGATTTGGTGTAATTTTTTTATATTAGATTCTTCTGTTCTAATATATACAGTTATTTGAGATGGAAAAAAAAAAGCCTCTTGATGTTATTAATTTGGCAGTGTTATACTTAATTAGACTACGATATTGATACTTTAAAAATGTGTCTTTAATATTAGAATTAGTTCTCTGTAGCTTTAAAGATATTTGTATAGTGCTATATTCATACTGCAAATAATTTACATTTAGTAAATATTTATGTCTCATTCTTTGTAGAGAAATAGTGCAGTATTTATACCTCTGCTTTTTGTTTCTCAGAAAGAAAAATGCAAGCATTTTCCCTAAGGTGTTTATAAGTGGTTAATAAGCAGAGGGTTTGTCCTCATTTCAACTTATTATTTTAACAATATATCAATTCTAGTATTTTTTACTTGTATACTATTCACCATTTCTCAGTTTTGGGTTAATAAAAATAACAATTTTTTTGTTCCCTGGCCGCCTCTTAATTTTTTTTCTTTTTTTTCTTTTTTTTTTTTTCAATTTTCTCCTCTCAGAATTCCATCTTACTTCCCATTTGCTCTTTAAATCCATACTCTGGACTAACCCTTTTTAAAAATAAATCAGGAGCTTATGAGAGATTTCAAATCCATCTGAAGCTGTGTTATTCAATCAGAAACTGTTATTCAATTGTATAATGGCAGAGAGGTGTTTAGAGATTTGGAATTACATGATGATGGTACAATACTTAATTTTTTTCCTTTGCAAGCTCCTTCTAAGAAGAGAAAGATGAAATAAGCAAAAGCAGAGAAGTACTTGTTCTGATCCTTTCACATCATTTCACCCTTGTGTAGTATGTTCTGTAGACATTGGGAAATAATTGGAGTTTAAAAGAAGGTCCGAGTTCTTTATATGCTTCACAAGATTTTTTTAGTATATATACGCAGTTTCATCTTTACACAAATTTAAACTATTTGGAGAATCAGATTAACATCAGATACTTGCAGCAACTCACTAATGCTAGAAGATATGCCAGAACCTATTGGTGGAGAGGTACATGAAAATAAAGGGTAACAAAGGAAAAAATAGTAATGATTTTGAGCGCCGAAAATGTTTTCTGTGTAGAAAGACCGAAAGGTTGGAAATGCAGATCTCTTATTTGAACTAGTTACTTCATTCTCATTAATTATCTAAAGGGGAAGTAATTTTCTTATGTCTCAAGAATCTGCTTAATTTCTTAAGGCTTAAACTAGAATAAACCATGATAGAATGCTTCATAAATTATGCTGTGGGTTCTTCAGCTGAACACATGCTTATATGTATTTTTTTTAGTAGTTAAGAATTGGCTTTATTAGTTTAAATATTAAGTTGCGTCTCAGTCTGATGATGATAATATTTTTAATTTCAGGATATCTTGTACTATGAACAGCTTAAGTCAAATGTGATTCAGCACAACCTTTTAGTGGACAGTCTGATTTACAAAGTAAGTAATTCACTAAACAGTGATTAGGTGATTTATACAATCATCTTGGTTTTTAAACAAAAAAAAAAAAGCTAGATGGTTTCTATTCCGAATGCTTTAATCATCAAGTTACTACAACATTTTTTAATTTTAAAATATGGAGTATATGCTTAACTACAGCTCTTTCATGATTCAGTGGTGAAACAGTGTCTTCTACTGCTTTGTTAAGTTTAGCTTCTATGGGAGTCTGAAACCAAAATACATCTTTTCAAGATAACTGCTGTGCTTTTTTAATTGCAGGATGTAAAGCTGACAGCAAGCAATGATGATTACTATTTTGTATTTGAGGATTATTTATATCAGGTATGTAACTATTTTTTCCTTAGAAAAGCTACAAAGTATACTCCAGTAGGATTATATCCACTTTGAAGTAAGGGCTGCCTTTGTGTTTCATGTATGGGCAGAGTAGAGCAGTAACCTAGATAGAACTGTTTGCTGGTTTACTTATACTTTCTATTCTGAATAACAGTCTTACGCACTTAAACAGATTAGGTAGGACAGGCTTCTAAAGCTCATGCTCTGAAGGATTCTACACAATGTCTTTTTAATGCAGTTAATGAGAAAATATGAAGTCAGCTATATTCTTCCCCTCTCCGGCTTTGCAGTAATAAAATTATGAACATCTGTGGCTTACAGAGATATTGAGATTTGACAAGTATATTCAGGGTTCCAGTTATAAAAATACAGTGACCTACTGCAGTAAGCTTAAAAGATACTGTGTTGATGTATTTTGAAATTGAAGACATTGATTCTGCATAAGGTAGTGATATGTATGGTTACTTTTAGGATTGCTCCCATTCCAAAGCTGCTTCTATCAATGGGGAACCCAGATAATTTACAAAGAATTATCCTCATTGCTGCCTGTCAAATGCCCTTAAATAGACGGAGATTACATTTCTGAATTTCCTAATATATAGTTGATTGCAGTGTCAACATAAATGTCATGCAGCAAACTTACCATTTTCACAGTGCTTTCAATTTCATTAGTCACATGCGTTAGGTCAGACTTGCTTAATTTTTCATTTTTGAGCTATGTGAAACTAAATGATTTTTTTCTTTGATGGCAATAAGTAAATCTGCTAATAATTTAACTAAGCAAGAAACTGTCCTTAATGCTGTTTAGTCCATAGAGATATAAAAAATACATTACTATTTAAGCATACTATTCAATCATGTCTGTGTATAATATTTTAGCATAATAAGCATTTCAACTTTAACACTCAAAATTATATCCCCATTAAAGTATGGGGGTTTTTACTTAAAACTACTTACAGTATTAAGATCTGTATCTGAATTTGTTTCTGAATTAAAATTTGAAAAGTGATTATATAATGACAACTCAAACATTGATATTTATTCACTAAAATACCTACACATAGAAGTTTTTCTAGATTTTAGAGTCAAACATGATCTTCATTATTGTAACTTCTCTTCAACATAGGATGTTGAAAATCTCATTCTTATTTCTGCTTTGTTCATTATATAGACTACTAAGGTATATTAGTTAGTCATTAACTGACAGTTCCAGTAGACACAGTATGATAATCTATGGAGTATGAACTAGTGTACAGTATAATCTTTTGGTTTAAGACCATCAGAAATAGATTTTGTTCATCATTCTTAATAACAGCACCGTTCAATATTTAATTTTTTTTTTATATCTCTATTAACTATAAGAATAATTACAGAATGAAAAACATAAAAATGACTAAATTATCCTTAGTAATTTGAAGGAGAGTCATCAAAAATATTTGAAAAATTGTCTGGTTTCACTGCAAGTCTTTGAGGCAAAAAATATCTCAAACTTCTAACTATTACTTGCACTAGGTTTGTTTGGTGCTTTGTGGTGTTCTTCAGACTCTTTTTCTAGAAGCAAATTGTCAATTTTCCTTGATAATTTTCTCTTTCAGCCTGATTTGCAAATTCATTGATGCCAAATGATTTTGTTCTATGGCCTCTGGAAAATTCTGCAGTATGAGTCACTCTGATACGGAATATTATTTATTGATTTCATATGATAACTGGGATTAAATATTGGCTAAATAAAATAGGTAATGAAAATGTTAGTTTAAGACAGATGAATTATTTCTATGCTTCCACTGGGTTTGTGTTTTGATTGTTGTTTTTTTTTTTCATGACTGTGTGCTGCCTCTGAATTTTCCAAGTCACTGAGAAAAATGTAGTGTTTGTCTGTCTGTTACTTTACCAGATAATGCATCCATCAAAACGATAAAACTTGAGTGTAAAATAACAATGAGGATATTTGTTTGGATTATTAGTACCTCTTTTGTAGCATGCAGTTCTTTTTGGGAACAACACTGTGAAATTATGTCATTTATTTCCTTTAATAGCTTGGCTTTCTTTATCCCAAAGTTTGCATGTTTTCATTACTTCTTTGTAACTATTGAAACAGAATACAATTCCTTTGAATATGGTAATTGATTTTTGATAAAAGCTTTAGCTTTGGGGTTTTTATTTGTTTTTTCAGTCCTTTGAGATCCATAGCTTTCTTTTCAATTTTGATTATAAATGTCTGATAGTTTGTCAAACATTTCTGTACTTAAAATGGGTTTGTGTCATTTCTTTCTTTAGCATTATCATTTTGTGAATTAGAAACATAGTTTGCGGATTAATATGTGTTTAAATTGATTTTTTCATGCCAGAGACTCATTTTGAATACTTCAGTCTTACATCTTGCATGATGACAACATGCAAAGAGCTTTACCCAGTTTTTAGATACGGTCATAACTTAAATTTGAGCTAGAGTCTATCTCTTATAAAGATGCAGAGTCTTAAAGACTTCCAGATACTGGTACTGGACACTGTATTCCTAAAATAGGGGGGCCTCAAGTGAAAGTTACATTCTTTCCCCTATGAGAGAAGATAATTAATGCCTCTCTTAGATTAGTTCCTTTTCTTTCACCTCAGTTAACATATACAGAGAATTACATTTGCCTGTGTATTGTTATTGTCAGCTGTATTTTGGCAGCTACAAAAATGATTGTATATTCCGCAAAAATAATATTTAACTTAAACTGTTTGAGATAAAGAGCCTATTTATTTTTTAAAAGATGTTTGCGTCTGAAAAATAGTTCTGAGATTCAGAAGAAAAAGTCTCAAAATATGACCTGCTTCCATAAAAAATTGATAAAAGCAAGGATGTTCAGATGTCAGTGTTTTGGTTTTGCATGTTTCCTTTTGACAAACGCTGTTACCTGGTAAATATTTGCAATAACTAGTTAAAAGAAGAAGCCATTCGTTTTTCTGCATAACAAATTATGTAGTAAAACACCATCTAAAACGTTTCCACCTTTTCACCTTGGCTACAGTTAAAAGGCTACAGTTAAAGCAAACAGTTAAAATCTGCCAGAGCAGAGATCTAAGGTTGGCAAAAAAGTCAGCAAGTTGAAGTCTATCTTACTTCTGCCCTCTTGTGTACATTCTTAATGGTGCATGAAAACACGAACATTTTAAAGTACAATACTAATTATTACACTTTTACAACTGTATATATAGCGAGATTCTTTATTAATTTTTCCTATTAATGCTTTCAGTATTTAATTTCATACTCCATTGCTGTGGATGCTGTGCTTTTCGTTTATGTAAACAATAAAAAATGCAAATACCTTTTACAAAATGCAATGTGCATTTCAGAACTTTGGATAGGAGGTGAAAACTATGCTTTTTGAAAGAACATAGATATCATGCAAGCTCATGGGAACAAAAGCAAATGTAAGGATCAGTCTTCCAGTACTGCACACATGCAAAAATGGAAATGTTTCATTTGCTTATTCAGTTACTCAGACTTCCTCGGGTCATAGTAACTGAATAGAAAAATATGCTAATAGACATCAAAGCAGCCAGGTGCATGCATGATCACTAGTGATGTGACAGAAGGGGATAAACCCATGCTGAGAGACAAAGAAAAGGGTTGGAGAATGAGGATATTTTACTGATAACAAATGGATGTGATGCTAAAATCATGGCAAGTTCAAAGCAAGCCTGGAAATTTGAACAGGAAATGTTAATTCAAATAATAGACATTAACATGGTCAAGAGCTTCCAACCTTATTAGTTCTCTTTGATACTATCAAGTAGATGCTAATTCAGGCTGGTCTTCAAATGTGTTTGACATTGCTCTGTTGATCCAATAAGTCAGCTGATTCTTATATGCTGTCTTTTCTACAGGTATTACTTTGTTTTTCCCGAGATACGTCTGTATTGGAGCACTTTACTTACAGTAGTGCCACCCCACCCAAATCATACATACGAGGTAAAAGGAGTTGAGTTTTAAAAAAAGATTGTGGAGATGCAGTAGACTACATTTAAAGAATATTTATAAATACTTCATGTATCCAGTTGGCATCTGCACTGATTCTGTTATGACAGTTTAGAAGCTGATCACATGAAGGCCAGATTGCAGTGTTCTTTTATTGTAGTTTTATGTGTATAATTCTCCAGTGTTTTACCAAAATAAATTAAACACACAACTCTGACAATAACGGTAAACTCTTGACAACATCTACCTTCATCAGAGCCTAAAATTTAAATACGCAACATTGTCCTACGCAACTTCAATAAATGTAGAACTGGAAGTGATGGTAGGATGTTATCTTCCCAAAGCAGTATGCTTTGCAGATACTTGTAGACAGAAGCAGAGCATGTTGCTGAAGAATTGTGGGCTCTGTTGAAAGGTCTGGGAGAGTAGAGCTTTACCAAGTGGGCTTACACTGATTTTTTGTAAAGCGTGGCGTCTTCCAGAATGTTAGCTTACTTTTGGATTTTCTTTGGTTTAAGTTCTCATGTGAGTCTTTCTTAACAATCTTACTTGCCTTCTCTGCTAACTTCTCATGCTGCATCTGGACTCTTCTTGCTTCTTAGATCCTCACCCACCTTGACTTTACCCAGAGATTCCTAATTTTGTCTTCCTTCTTGAATTATTCAGACATCTGGTCACCCTTTCTTTTTCCCCCCCGTACCTTAACCTTCTGCATTCTGCCAGTTTCTTTAGCCAAATGGGATCTCCATACCAAGTACTTTTTTTGAGCCAGGCATGTGCTGGCAGTTTTCCTCATGTTGCTTATGTCACTAGAGGCAATGTTTGTTTTCTTTTTTTTTTTTTCTTCCTACTTCATTGCTTTTTAGGTCTTTCCTTGCTCTTTAACTGAATTAGGGACTTTTTCTTTACCTATTTCTTAAGCAAAAGGCTCACCTGAGAACAGGTCAGCAGTGGGATCCCAGGTCTCTCTGGGCTCTCTGCTCAGGTAGCCCTGGCAGCCTACAAATGCAGTTATGGAGAACATCCTACTTAGTTGTAGAAAAATCTCAGAAAAGAAGTTGCTGAAATCTAAATCTCTACTGAACCTGTGTAGTGTAAATCCGAAAGGCTTCTTGGTCCTATTTTTGGGTAGTTTTCCAAGAGATGTACTTTATACTAAAAATACTCTCCTTCCAGATTACAGCTCCTGGCTGTACAGCAAGGAAACTTTTGAAAGGAAAAGTGAAAAATATTTTTTTGGTTAATGAAGCAACTGATTTCTGTAATTAGAAAATACTGGATTTTATTTTCATGGGGTTGTAGGCAAGAGCTTCTCAGGGTAAATTTGAGTTTAATTCAGTCAGTTTATGCAACAGGAAAATATCTTGCATCCAGATTCCGTTGAACCTGAAAAAAGTTCCCTGTACTGAGTTCTTCTGCATACAGTGAACAAATTACAGAGGTCTAAAAAAATCTCTGAATATTCTATAAATTTTCATATAAATAATTACGTATTCTAGCTGAACTTTCTAATTTTAAAACTAAAATAATTCGTTTTTAAGTAGTTGTAATTATGCTTAAAACCACTTTTATATTTCCAAATAAATGGTTTATTTTTTAATAGTGGATTTTAAATTATTAGGTTCTATAGTTAAAATATGGTTATCTAATATAACATGTTCATTTTGAAGGGAAGATAAAAAGTTATATGGTCAGTCTGTACTATCAGTGGTTGTCTATTTTTAATCTTTTGTATTCAACAGGTTACTTAAATGTTTCTTTGTTGTATCACAATTATACCACCCATCTTTCCTTCCTGCTGCAGGAATGAAGCCTTGAATATTTTTTTATCTGATCTTTGATCTTTTTAAACACCTTTTCTGTACCTAGGTCAGTCTGCCACAACATGTCAGATTTGCCCCTTAACCTTATACCCTCACAGAGCTTCACCGCCTTCCAGGTTTGCAGCAAACATCTTTAGAACTTCTAAGATATAGCCAGATAAAATCACTACGGGATAGCATTGCTGAAATCTTCCTCCTCTGTTTTACTGTTTATCGTCCTCCCTTACTGGTGCAGTATTTTAGGTTTATATCTAACACTATGCTTGTCCTATTGCATTTCTTGGTTGTTGTAAAGACTATAAAATTATCAATAATGTAATTAATTAAGATGTTTATAATTATAACTAATAATCTACCTTTTTAATTTTAAACTGTTAAGAGGTATAAAGTTTTATCACATTTTAATTGTAGTTTGGTGATTCACAGGGAAACTTGGAATGGAAGAATATGCCGTTTTCTATCCTCCAAATGGTAAGAATTATACTATTGCTTCCTCTAGTGGTAGATTGAAAAGGTACATGTTTGTGGCTTTTTTCCTCAGATACATACTAACTTCTTCTATTACAAATGATGTTTTGCTGTTATTCTCTGAAATTCATTAATTTAAAGGAGTAAGATGGACTGAAGCTACTCCGAAAAAACATTCAGGTTGGTTTCAGTATTCACATACAGAGTTTGTCTATATGTATGGGAAGGAGCAGGAAAACAACTTCTGGTGCAGCAGCTTGTTTTCCAGTCTTGTATCACTGCTTGGATGATCTGAATGATAGCTGCTGAAAGTCTCTGACTCCCAGCTTTTCGGTACTCAAATGTTAAAATATTTTTCTTTCAAAATTTGTATTCATTTTAAAAATTCAGACATAACTTACCTATATAATCTTAATGTTATGCTTTTGTTGTTATTTCAGTTATTAAAATTATTTTTTCAGCTCTTCTTTAGGCCATTTCAGTCTGTGCCTCTTGAATCCTTTTCCTATTTTTTCACTGCATTTGCATTTTAAATTCAAGCTCTATGTTCTCACTTTCAAGACAATATGTCACCAGTCTTGCATCTGTGTCTCTGGCCTTGTCTTTTATGTCTTCTTTGTTTCAGTAATGCCAGCTGTAACTCATACTTCTGTACTCCCTTCTTTCATTTTTGCCTCTGAAATTCTCTACAGCTTTGTAGCCATGAAGCATTGTCCTTATGACCTTTTTCCAAAGCAGCTCCTTTTTACTGGTTCTATATGAAAATTAATGAATGGGAGCCAAGATCAGCTGGAAAGGAGAACTGTCATACAACTGCCAAGTGCTCTTGTACTACATGAATCACTAGAGGTCTTGGCCTCCTTTTTTCCTGCTCCCTCCTTGTCAGTACACGACATTTACAGGTTGTCATTTATCTGAAATTAGGTTCTAATTTCAGCAAAGCTTGTATGTAGTAACTTCATGGAAACAGAGCTTTACTTGGCTTTCTAGGAGCTATAGCATGTGTTTAAGCATGTAATTGGTTGTACTGAAGTAAGTGATACAATTCCTGTACTTAAATATTTACAAGATTTAGATCTAAGGCTGCAGGTACCATTACAAGGCAATATTTTATTCCTGTGGTAGGTAGAATACAATCTAGAAACTTTGGGGAGAAAACGCATTATTTTTTACATGGATACAAGAAATATGAAAGAACAAAAAAGAATTATTTTTCTTTTGTAGGTGTAATTCCTTTTCACGGCTTTTCTATGTATGGTAAGTAGGACTCCCATAAACTCGTAAAACCATTGTATCATGTTGCAGTTTAAACATGTATGTTTCTGCAACTTTTCCACTTGCATATGTCTGTCTCTTTGTGTATGACGATTGTTCTGTATAATTTAAAAATTCCAAGCTGTTTCTATTTACTTACATTACAGCTCACTACCTTGTGAGAGTTCCTTCTTTGAGAGATAACAGCTGAGTTGTACATCTCAATGTATATGGATACAGGAATGCAGTTTGTTGACAGAATGCTGTTTTCTTTTGTTTCACTTCAGGTAGAACAGGTTACCTGTGAAAGGAGTCCTTAAAAAAATGAACTATGTGAAAGACCTGTTGCTGTGTCCATTTGCCTACAACAGGTGTTAAAGGAGGATTAAATCATAGAATGGTTGCTACTTTACTGCACAACAACTCAAGTATCACCAAGATTTCTGGGAAAAGAGCAGAAAAATCTCAGGTCTCGGAGGTGACAAGGCAGAGATAGTCCAACAAATTAAGACTATTTCTCACAGCTTTTCAGCTTTTTCCTTAGGTTGATCAAAGGTGTTTGTGGGAACATAGAGCAAGCAGATTTTAAGATTATACTTAAAAGGCTACATTTTGCTATTAATAGCGTTTAATGATCACATCATCATTAAACTCAGGCAAATATAAATTTGAACCCGAGTGGGGAATCTTAAGCCTGAGGAAGCAAACAGCTTAGTTACAAACTCTTCCTTAGGTACTCACTAGGGGGGCTTTTGCTCTTTCTGCATGAAACTGCTTTTCAAAATGTTTGCATTTGGCTTTGCCCTTGAGAACAGTGTTTCTCAAACTGGGTGGGAGCTGCTTCCCTCCTCCTGTCCCCTCCTTTTGCAAGGGCTCAGAATATGTTGCTTGTGAGTAGGAGGGAGGCTGGAAAGCAAGGCAGCAGAAATACATTAGTGTCATTTCGGGCTGTGGGTACGGTAGCTGGGGGCAAGCAGAGCATCCTGTGTACTCCATGCTAGGAGGAAGTGTCTGGGTCCTTAAGTAAATCCTGTACCCTTTTGCATGTTTGCATGCATACACTCATAGGGTGTCAAATGTCAGGCACTGTTCTGTTATCCTCCTGGTCTTTATGTGCATATACATGCTGCCAAGTCTTCCACCTCCATCTTCGATCTAGTAACAGCCTCTGTTTTTCTTACCCCTATGTAAATACACACACTTCTGTGAACATCTCACCTTACCTTAGCGCCTCACCTTTCATACACACCACAATTTTGTATTAAGCCACCTTCTCTGAGATATATATGAGGGTGAATTCACACATGCATACACCTCTCTGTGTGTGTGTGTATAGATACATGTAAAGGTACATACATCTATGTGCGTATGTATGCAGACAAATGTATCCACATCTCTAGCTTTGTGTAAACAAAACTGGAAGGAAAGGTGAATGTGGAGATAGAGACTATGAGCTTATTAAAATGTAAGCTGTCATCCATAGCGAATGCACCTTTAAAATGAAGCAGGAGATGTGATGAGTGGACACATAAAAAGGCTGTTTACAGAAATGCACATAGAAGAAATGACTGTGCAATGTATGTTGAATGAATGGAGCAGCAATCAGAGGGAACTGATTATGTTTGTGCAGCATATGCATACAACAGATTTATCTTTATGAGAGACTTTTACAAAAACAAGAAAAGGACTGATTGAAAAAAGGTTTGAGAACTGCTGCTTGAGAATTGCTGCTTTACAAGTGTAGCCAACTCTTATCTTGAATCAGGTAAACTAAAAGTCTTCTGAACTGTAAACTACCAAATATCCATGCTTTTCAGATCTTACAAGAAATAAACAGGCCTCTATATCAGTCTGTCATTTTTATGTGGTTATTGTAGCAACCAAAAGCTGTATTTTATATTTTCTTTTTCACAACATCCGTTTGCAAGCAGTAAACTTATTCCAGTCTTACAAATGGGATACCAGTTTGGAGATGGTCACTAGCCAAGGGGCACACTGGAAGTTACAGATGGTTGAATCAAAAACTTGCACTGCTCAACATACTGTTGCCCTACAGCAAAGGGAATTTTCCTTAAGTCATATTTCTTATTGCTTTGGAAGCAAGCACTGTAGTAAGCAGATTCTAGTTAGTGTAGGTTCTTGAAATATATAGAACTTTGCCTAGAATGTATTGTACTTCCTTTCTTAACTGTTTACATCAAATGATAGATATAAATGACTTCTTTCTAAATAATTGGGTTTGCATTGTTTGTAAATTGCACTACTATAAATTACTTTTTTTTTCCTCGTACTCCGTGCACTTAATCATTGAACTCTTTTGGCAGTTTACAGTGTTGAGTCAATTATAATTCTTTTATCCTTTCAGTTGCTCCACTTTGTTTTCTGTACCATGAACCTTCCAAATTGTATCAGATATTCCGTGAGATGTATGTGCGTTTTTTCTTCAGACTCCATTCCATCTCTTCTCATCCCTCTGTAAGTTCATTGGGAATTAAAACCCACTCACTTGATATTCTGTTTGCTATGGAACAATAATGTACAGTGACATGATTTTCTATGTGATTGAAATATATCCTTTTAAATATAATAACATGTTTCAGGCAAGCTTGGAAAAATTATTAGGTAAATCCAGGTTTGATATTTTGGTTTTCTACATCAGTGTTAGTTTTTGCTACAGAATATAATGTAATTTAAAATAGTACAATTCTCACTTTGAGGGTGTGGGCTTTTCTTTGTAACTCAAGTCTTTATGTGATGGGTTTCTTGGGTTCCAGAAGTCACATGAGTTCATACTCACTTTCATTTTAATCAATGACATGTAAGTGCACACTTAAGTATTTTCCAGGTTTAGAGGGATTAAATTATATTCAGATATTGCTTCAGTGATACCAAGTTAATGTCTGTTTCTTTATCTCAAGTATCTTAGTGTGTCAGCAAGTGCTTTTTAGCACTACTAGATGACTTTAAATAATTTGGTTATATTTATGACCAAGACTGGCTCTCTTGAATGTAAGACAAATGTAGAAATTGGTTTATCTTCTATTTTTGAACAATAAAATATACTAATTTCTTTTCTCCTTCACAAATTGCTGAATAATTATATTATGCCTTGAAAATGTTTCCTGTTTAAAAGAAAACCCTTTCCTTGATATACCTTTTCAAGGCTGTGCATTCCTAGTCATTGCAGAGAAATGGATCGAACAGGAATCTATTAATTTTCATGGTAACTAGTAACAGAAATTTTAAAGTGTGTTTACATTTAACTTTTTTCTAGTTATCCCTATTGCTGGTTTTGTTTTCAGTTGTCAGATACTCTTTCTCCCATCGTTGGTTTTTTAGTGCAACTGAGGTTTATTTCATCAAAGTGGGAATATTTCAAG
>JAOEHX010017893.1:0-11848 GCA_025448015.1 Bolborhynchus lineola
GGGAGAACTGGCTACCCTGGATTTGGAGAAGGCTGAGGTTCTTAATGACTTCTTTGCCTCGGTCTTCACTGGCAAACACTCTGACCACACTACGAAAGTCTTGAAAAGCAGATGCAGGGATTGTGAGAATGAAGACCCAGGGCCCACTGTAGGGGAGGATCTGGTTCGAGACCATCTTAAGAATCTGAATGTACACAAGTCCATGGGACCTGATGAAATTCATCTGTGGGTCCTGAAGGAGCTGGCAAATGAAGTTGCTAAGCAACTGTCCATCATATTTGTCTTTGATATTGTTTAAGGCAGATTAAAAATAAATGAACTAATACTGTTTTTTTCAACAATACAAATAAAAAGTGTAAGATCCTTATATCTCTTTGAAATCTTAACTATGGCAGCTACGAAGAAAAGCCGCTAGCAATATTTGTTCTTTTTACTATAACTCGGTATACAGAAGTGTAGCAAGTACTTTTGGAGATACTTATGACCAATTTTTGAAAAAATATCCGGCTATTTTTGGGGACTGATTTACAGCCAGTGACTGTAACGGTATTTTAAAAAAGGCTGGGTTTTAGAATACTGTGACAAAAAATCCCAAGAAATAGAATTGTGGCCTAAAAACTTGGCCACACACAAAAAAGACCTTAAGCTATCTATTTCATCAAACAAATGTTTAGGGGTAGCTTTCCAATCACCTACGATAACATTCAAGTTTAAGATAAGAAAAGATTTGAAATTTTAGCATGGAAAACCACAACCAAATACTGGAAATTGCTCTAGAAAAGATCAAATAAGTGTGAATGACTTGCAGTTGGAGTAATTCACCATAACTGTGAGGGATATTCCATCATTTGAAGTGTTTGAAACAAGATTAAGAGTCTGGCTGAATGGCACCTACTCTGCTCAAGCAGAAATTACAGGCCTGATGTGAGAATTTGTTAGTGTAATTCTGTGGCCTGCTGAATGAGATGATCACAACAGTCCTCTTCAGTTTCAAAATTCTCTAAAAGAATGGGAATAATGCAAGAATGGAACAGAACAGACAAAAAGGTTTATCAGCCCTTTGTTGTTTTATTAGTTTCAACCATGCACTTGATTGAATTGATTTTGTCTGGAATGGAGCTGCTTCCTAACAATCAAGAACTGGCATTTTTAATCATTTTTATGTAAGTTAAGTAGAGAAGGAAGCCAAATTCTTTGTGATTCAGTCCACCTGACCTTTTTTTTAAAAGTGTGTTTTCTGACAAAATGCCATTCTGAAGTGGTAATGTCTCATTCAGAGACTTGGTCTTAAATAAAATTGATCCAGATAATAAATCAGATTAGTAGTGGCAATAAAGATACATGACATCTTAAGGTTTGTAAGTGGAAGTGCTGATGACTACTGAACTTCATTAGTGGTTGCAGATTGGTTTTTTAGGTACACTGTCATATGCAAATTAAGCAATTTTAGAGGACAGAATAACTTTCTGCAGTCTTTGACTAGGGCACACAGACTGAATAATTATCATACTTCAAACTTTGTACTTACTTTCATGCTGCCTGAATATAGCCCTTGCTGTGCAGTAATGAAAATTTTGAAGCCAGGAAAAGCAGAAGTTTTGGTAGGCGCTACAGTCATCCCTCAGACTGCTGTTAAAACAATGCCAGACTACCTCTTTTCTGCTTTGGCTGCTTTTTTTTATGGCAGCTGCATTTGCTGTGCCTGGATACTCAAAAGGACCTATCTGATTCTTATCCATCTGTAAACATTTGTATCCAAAAGACCTGAGCTCCTGAATGACTGCAGAGAGTCTCTGCAGTTTCTCACATTTGGCCCAGCCATTTCAAGTTGATCTCCTACTTTCCTTACTTCCCTCAACTAGCTGATGTTCGAAACACTGTATAACATTATTACCTGTCTTATCTTTTGACAAAACATAAATTTTAAGCACAGGCACTTGCTTTATATGTTACTGACACATCTCAGTCAAAAGCACATCTTGGTTTTTTGCTCCTCATCTGTACACTGAAGAAATGACTTGGAGACTTTCTCCCTTCCTTTCCCCTCCTTTATTTTTTTCATTTTTTTAATGTTGAATATATTGATACATGTGGTATAAACTCAATAAAATTACTTCGCTTAAGTAATTAAGCAGAGTAAAAGAAAAATGCAGTTTTCCTAAATGAATCTGCATAACTTTGTCTACCACTTTTCAAATGGCAGTTATAGACAATAGGGAAGTAAAATAAGAAGATATATAAGCAATTCAAGGAGCCATATGAAGAGGTAATCATAAAGCCAGTATTTTTTTCCTTCTCCATATTTTTCCAGCATCATTGACTATCCAAATCAAAATAAATATATCATATTACCACTAGAAGAGGATGCCAGATTCTAAAAACTGTATTTTTTAATTTCCTACTTATCAGAATATGTCTTTCAGATCCACCCCAAACTTATAATTTCTTTTCCTTGTAACACCACACTGTTATCTCCACTTTACAGATGTGCTCTTCATGCAAAAGACAGTCTAGTTTCAAAGTCACAGAGAAATCTGTTCTGCAGCTAAAACCTCTCCCTGCTCAAAGCACAACCACAACTTGCACCTTCAGAGCTGGTCTTAACATAGGTTAAGCTTGAATTATGATCTGGTACTTGTGGAAATCCTGTCAATTCCTACATTCTTCTTTAAGTATCAGACAACCAAAGTCAGCCTCTGACATAGGAAGTCTATGGCACAGTAAGGAAACCTGGACTCCAGTTTCTAGGTCAGTACTCGATATGCTGTAGATCTAAGGCCAGGAAACATGTATTTCATCACTGAGTATTTAATCAATATAGTATATTTACTGAAGCAGCTTCAGCAAATTCGGCTGTTATCAGACCACGTCAGAAAAATCCTCTGAAGACACACAAGAAAATATTTTGTTATGTATCCATATTCCAATTCTTTGGCAAAATTATAAAGCCAGTATTTTCTACCCTCACTGTTGCTATCACATAGAGATCTTAATACAGAAAACTAAAAATCTGACCTAAAGAGTTTTAATTTAAAAAATACTGCATTACTACTGCAGATATAAAAACATTCTATTTTTTTTAAATGAATAATGAAAGCTGAGAGTATTTACCTGTCTGACTGCCCTATAAGATATGCAAAAAGATTTCCTGGCACATCTCTGTATAATTCCATAATCCTTGAAATATTCACATTCAAAAATGAAAAAGAAAGCCTTATGGAAAGAGTAAATGCTTAATGCTACAGTCTGTTGTCTGACTTCCCATGCAGTAGGGTGACTTTTAGTATGGTGTCCCTGCCCATGGCAGGGTGGTTGGAACTAGATGATGTTAAGGTCCTTTCCAACCCTAACTATTCTATTATTCTATGATCTATCAATATATGTTACATATGATTATTGGTAATAATCAAATTTGTCTACTATCATCAGCAAGTTCTAGGAAATTGTTTTGTGAAAATTGTTCATCATTCTTCAAAAAGACAGATTATTCCCACTTTAAATACAGGTAACTTTCAACAGTTACCTGTTGAAAGTAAGGTACTTTCCTTTCTTACTTACTTTCCTCTCCCTTACCTCCCCCTTCCCAACTTGTCTGCAGGACAGCATGCCTCACACACAAGAAAATGCTCATTGAAAACTTTCCAGTGATCTAACTGATCTATTACAGCATCTATGTGCTTTTGTGCAAGTCTTCTCTAATGAGGACCAACCTTCAATATTTACTGGGTAATTTTTGTTCATGAACAGCTGATGGCACAAGCAGTAGATTGTGTTATTCTGAAGAATACACCAACAAGCTTCTGTGTATTAATTCCCTCTTTGCCTTTGTTTTGGGTTTCCCAATACTGTTGGAAGCCACTGTCAGAGATTCTGTGCACTTTTCCCTGCTCCCTTAATATCTGTAGGAAAAGCAGGTACAATGCCTTGTTAAATTTGCCATCTGTAATCCCAGAACCTCAGGTACATCTGAGCCAGCTATCTGCAATTCACAATAATTGCTTAATATATCATAATTTTCAGAATTCAAGTGTTTGTTTTCACTTGGAAATGTAGAGTGGGAAATTCATAAAAGCATTGTGATTTCCTGCTAATTTTCCCATCTGGTGATCCTCTCTTCCTGGCACTACAAACTTCTGTATTTCCATCCATTTGCAGCTGTGGCTCTTGCCCTTGTGCTATGAGAGTTGCACTGGGCTAAGCAGCCTTTTAGAAAATGCTACAAATAGCACAGTATGTCATTTTAAATGGTGACAACTCCTGCTGAATTAGGAGGTAACAGCAGGCAGATTACAATTTGCTGGCACGCCCTACACAAGGCACCTCCCAAAACGGAGTAACCTCGCCCTATTTAAGTAGATTTATTGATTTGCTAAGGCCACAGAACAGATCCATTCTGAAGAGGAGAAAGCATCTGTAGTGGTATCCACAGGCCAATAATGCAACTTAAAGCAGCTGTTCTTAAACTGCATTAAAGCCAGGACAAATCCTTTTAATTAGGCAGCTCCTTCTCTGCCTAATGCCTGTGCTGTGCAGATATACACTGCAGGAATGAAAGAGTTGCTGCTCGTCATGCTTGGTGTTTTGAGAGATGACTGTGAATCAGTGGCTCAACAATTGCTGGAAGCATTTGAATATATCTTGTTTCTTGGTTTATGATGAAGGTATTTTCCTGGCCCTGCTTTTTGTAACTATTGCTTATAAAAAGCAGCTCTGGAGGCTGCTGGACAGAACAGCAGGCACAGCCCCAGGGGACCAAGATCCTATTTCTTGTCCTGACAGTGGCTTGCTGGGAAAACCTGCTGAAGTCAATCTCTTCCCCTAGCAGAATGCTCCCTTTTCTAAAGCCTGATTCTAAAAATACATTGTTGAAAATATCTCCTTCATTCAAACCACATTATATCTAAATGCATTAATCTGTACAAATCTGAATCAAAACAATGAACAGTGCTGAAAATGACAAAACAGAATTAAATCACAGTTGAAGGTAAAACTGACAAAAGGGACCTGTAATTCCATTTACTGTTACTGAGGGTTGTTGCATATCACCTTGGGACCATTTCCACTTTTCATGCCAGACAGATATTTATTTTGTTGTGAATATTTGGCTTAACATTTTGCTTCTGAAGTCTCAGAAGAAAACCTTGGAGATGATTTAATCTCTGGAAAATATTCATAAGGACTCTTTAGCTATTTTAAGACAATATGCTTGGCAACTAGTAACTGAATGCAGCATGTCCAGATTTCCCACATCACAATTAGAGGTAAAAACTCTTGAAACCTGCTGCCATACTGCAACACACCATTGATTTTATCAGGAAGCAGATACGCTTGCTAAGGAATCTGTATCATTTTAAGTGGTAGCACCTGAAGGTAACTTAGTGACAGGTTGTTGATTAGACTTATCCCACTCTCTGCCAAAGGCAATTATGGACTTGTAGTCATCTGATTAGGAGTCTTCTACTGTTGGGGGGTTTGTTAGCTTGTTTTTCTTGAAGGTGTGCTGCAAATAGTAGGAGCTGTCATCCTTTTTTAATTCATCTTCCCTGAAAACCTTTAGTGCTTCCACAATGTAAAACTGACCCAACAAATGAGACTTTCTCTATCTTCCCAGGACCTCTCAGGCTGATGTTTTTCCTACAGTGAATGCAAAATCAATCCCACCAAGTTAAAATTTGGTTTAGGGCCCTGGACATGCTGGGCATGCACATTTCCTATGTCTGCTGGCAGGTCCTTAGTGAGATGCATCAGTAACCTCATGTAGCTAGAGGTTCTGGACAGCCAGAAAATATGCATGATGCTTTGTGCCCCTGAAGTATCTAAGAAGGCAAGAGGATTAGCAAATCTGTATCTCACTGTAACAGATCTGAGTTTGCACAAGAGAAATATTTACTAATGCTATCTGCAGTTGAGGCAAGGGAAAAAATTATCTCATTTGGAACTCAGAATATTGATTTGAAAACGCTGTGCAAACAAAATATGCTCAGAAATTAGTATTTTGTCACATAGTAGTACTGTTTTACATAAAATCCTATTTGAGGAACAAAGTCTATAACTTGTGTTTTAAAGTCAGCTCAGAATTAGGCAGTTACAGAGTATATGTCAGACTCTGAAACAGCCACAGCTCAAACTTTTCTGTAGCCTACACACCATATGCAAATTCATCATTTGCTTCATATGCATTCATATTTAGATAATAATAGATTTGCATTCCTAACATTTTAATATGAAGTTACAGGATAAGTATCTTCTAAAATTGAGTGCATTCAGTCAATCTAAGACATCCCACAGCTGTCTGAAATTTCAGAGGGACAAAGACCAGTGTATTTTGAACACAGGTTTCACCATGGCATATGAGGGCATAATTGGTGTTAACTTGCAGAAGTGCTTTTTAATGATATTATTGCAGTGTTTAAGGCCGGGTTGGACAGAGCTTTGGGTGGCATAGTTTAGTGGGAGGCATCCCTGCCCATGGCAGGAGGGTTGGAACTAAATGATCTTAAGGTCATTTCCAACCCTAAGTATTCTATGATTCTGTGATTTTCTGTGATCATAATATAAAGATTCATAAGTAGGCATTACATGTGCTTGTCCTTTTCTTGCCTTTTCTTGGATATTTATGTATACCCACTGATATAGGAAATTCCTAGGCTAGACTGACCCTTTGTTAGAACAGGTAGTACTAGCTATGTTTTATTACAAATTTTAACACACATGGAAGCTTTACTAGGGTATTTAATGCAGACTTTGTAGCAGATTATCTTACAAGAGTTGGTTCACTCCCAAATACAGCTGAAAAAAATGAATGTACAAGAAATAGGCAAAGGTTACATGTATTTTCCTATCAGTTTATACTCTGGCACGAACTGAAAATTTCATTTCTGATATGAAGGTTTTCCTTAGATTTTGAACAAACTGCTGGTAGTATGGATGATCCAAAGCTATGGTTTGTATAACAACTTTTTTCTTTTCCCCTCCTAGAGAACTAAAAACCTGCTTCGCACTCGGACTGCTTGAAAAGGCTGAGAGGGACTTGTTAACACACTCTGGGATTCGTGCACTGAAAGGAGAGAAAAATCAATTAGCAAGAGAATGTGTACTTTTTTCATCACTTTCACACATCAAAGTTTAAAGAGAACATAAACTCTGACATTGAAGAATACTGCAAAGGCAGAAACTGTAGATTCTGTAAGATGCGGCTGGAAGGACAGAAAACACTACTGAGTGATTTACTGGCTGTCTGCCATACTCCAAATAGCTTCCTGTCAATGCCACATGTGGCATCTTTCAGAGAGCATATTCTTTCAAGCAAGTCCATAAAAAGGTGGCAGATATCAAGAAAGAGGTAAAAGAACACTTGTGTTAATGCTTGAGAACATTTGTATTAACAGTTAAAAAGCAGAATACTCTTAAGCATTGCTTCTGTAGGCAGTGACACAGAATGATCATATTCAGTCCATTCCTCCGTAACCAGCTGTGATTTGAATTTTGAATACAGGAAATCCATGTATTTATGTCCCCTGCTGTTTGAAAGAATTTTTGTTTCCTACCATGCAAAGTGAATTATGGAGTTGCAAGAATCTCTTTCCATGAAATGACTCCTAATTCTCTATTTCCATCTGTGGTCATGGTTATATTTTCAACCCTTTCCACTGTAGGCCTACAATCTATAAAACAAATTTATGGCCTTGGAAGGAAAGAGAGCAGCAATAGTTCAAAAGAATTAGATGCTGACACGTAACAGTATGCCTAAAATTTCTCTCTCCATCTTATTATTTTCTCAAGGATTGTCACCATTACACTATCATTAAAAAGCAACTTATGGTGAATACAGTCAGCCTAAAAGACAAATGAGAATTTAAATTTTTTCTTTATAAGCTAAATGTCTTTTTACTTTACATAATAGGATCCTGTATCTCCATTACAGTCCCTTCAAGTTACCAAATTTCAAGTGAGAAACCTGATTTCTGCAGGAGAAATCACTGCATTGTTGGCCATCCCTGTATTTTTACTGGGTTCCCCAGTATTAGACAACAGTGAAAATTTATGGATATATAAACTGGAAAAAAGCAGAAGCAAGGCTTTTGGAAAAAAAAAAAAAAAAGAAAAAGACAGATGAAGAAAAAAAGCCCAACACATTTACAAGAGTAAAGTCAGAGTACCCACTAAAACATACTTAGTGGAAGATGCAGCTTTATTCTTAAACTTTATTAACGAATCTGAAATCACAAATGTACACGATATTTAGCCCATGTAACTAGCTGGTGTCATAATTATTATCACCCTTTCCTGTCTTTTTTAGATCCACTGCAATGCTATACATCATTCCTACACACAGGCATCTGCAGGCATTTAGAGGAGAGGTTAGATTCCTGAATCTTCCAGGGCTGAAACCACATGGTGCATAATGCAGCTCACTTGTGACTGAAGCCACTGGATCCCCCATCTACCGCAGAGGAAATTGTAGGCAGTCTGTATTTAGAACAGAAATTTACAATTGTCCAGAGCTGAGAGGGTGGAAAGTTCACCACAGGAGTCTGTGGTTGCCAGAGTGCTTGGGGACTTTGAAACATCCCCAAACTGCAAACCTCTTACAATATAGTCTCCTCTAAATGACACTTTAATTCCAAAGGCTGTCTGTGCTTTTCTGTCACATCTTTAATGAAAGAAGTTCAAACTGGTTTTCTTCTCATCTGTTACTAAGTAGTTTGGATATTATTTACCTTCTTCTAAATGAAAATAATTAAATTTCCTTCCTAACTATTTTTTTAACTATGCCACGAAGACACCTGTAGCTCTCCAAGGATCAAGAGGATTTATTGAACAGTGTTGGGCACCTCCAGGCTTGCTGGTTATTTTTTCAGTGAATAAAGCACTAGTTTCTTGGCACCACATGTTCCATCTATGTATTTCTATTGTCAGTGCTTAAGCTTTCTCTGCAGGATAGTTTAGGAGATCTACATTGTCCTAGGTTCAGCAGTAGCAGTCATTTTTCTTCTTAGTAGCTGGTGCAGTGCTGCGTTTATGAGTTTCAGCCTGGGAACAGCTTTGATAACACTGACGTTTTCAGTTGCTGCTCAGTAATGTTTACTTTGACCAAGGACTTCCTGAGCCTCATGTTCTGCAAGGGAGGAGGGGAAGCCAGGAGGAAGTAGAGACAGGACACCTGACCCAAACTGACCAAAGAGGTATTCCAAACCACAGCACATCATGCCCAGTATATAAAGTGGGGGCAGTAACCCGGAAGGGCTAGATCACTGCTCAGGTCAGGCTGGGTATCGGTTGGCAGGTGATTAGCAGTTGTATTCTCTTCCCTTGTTACTTCCCTTATCATTACTATTATTGGTGTTAGCAGTAGTGGTTTGTGTTATACCTTAGTTACTGGACTGTTCTTATCTCAACATGTGGGAGTTACATTCTTTCAATTCTCCTCCCCATCCTCCTGGGAGCGGAGGGGCAGGAAGTGTGGGGAGTGAGCTAACTACTGCGTGGCTGATTTGACAACTGGGCTTAAACCATGGCATACAAGAAAATAAACTCTTTACAACATAAAAGAAAAGCAACCAAAAGAAGCTGGTTTAAGAAGGACAAAGATCAGTTCTCCACAGTATGGAAGTACATGTTAATTTCACCCACCATTAGAATATTTTGTCTAGCTGCCAATGGCCAATGTAGTATTAATGAATAAATACATAAAATGTTAGCAGCTGCTTAAGACAGAAGGATGTAGGCTTATAAAATCAACAGTTTTCTGGGTTGGCCCAGACTAGCTGCTATGCCTACAGTAGTGTCATGAATCTAGGAACAAGGTAAAGAATGTAATAAAAGGTGAGTTTCAGGCTAGTTAGCATGTACGTCCTGTACTGGGATGAGAACATATGGCATAAGGCCAAGAACTGGCTGTTGAAGTCACTGACATGTGTGACTACCATCACAGCTACTCGTATTTCCTTAGTAGCACAAGTTCAGCTCTTTGGTTCTACTCTGTCCTTAAATAAGCCAGCTCTTAGCTACAAAATCATCTCTTCATCTGCTCTGTAGAAATATCTGTTATGGCTAGGAGTCAGTGTTTTTTTGGCTATGCAGTTCACTATAAAAATATTTGGAGATTAAACCACATAGTGTTCCTTAAAATCATTAGAAGACAGTTCTGGGAACCCAGAAATGGGAATATCAAAACCATAATTTATATATATGACACATGTGCAACAGTCTTCATATCTTAAAGATAACTGCCATTCACTTCCCTTCACTATTAAATTTGTATGTAATCTTTAGCTTTTGAGATGGACAAAACTGATTAAGTAATATTATTTAATAGTAAATTGTGCACTGCTAATACAAAAATTCTTGTTGCCAAAACCCTGAGACAACACTTTTCATTCTGTTCTCAGTAAAAATTAGACTCAAATGCATAAATGTACATGGGAATTAGCCAACATAAAAAGGAAACGAATAATGACCTGGGAAATTAATGAAGATCATTGACAAGATGACCTGACAAGTACTGAAGATATTATTACCCTTATTGTTTATTTAAACAGTACATTAAATATTGAGTAATAAATTCAAATTATTTTCCCATATTATTATAGGAAAACCATATTCAGGAAGAGCATTGTTTAACAGTGTTCTGTTTGAAAATTTTATGTTTGCTACTGGGCTAAGTTGGATCCTCTGGCAGACATACTATAAGTTCAATCAAGAGGGAGTCTGTGCTATGCAATCCAGTTCTGTCCTGTATCCAGAACTTGATTGTATATAGAACTGCTGTGCTCCTAAGCCTCTCTGTAATAGCAGTACAATATCTTTCCTTAATCTTTGTTTCCATGTATGCTTTTTCACACATAGTACAGAAAACCTGCTCAAAAGAAGACAAAACAAAACAAAACAAAAAAAAAAATTGAAATAAAAATAAGACAAAGGAATAAACATAAACCAATTTCTTCTTTACTTAAAAAATTTGTTGTCCTCACATTTTGAGCAATCTGGTTATATTTATAATGTGCTCCATTTTGCTACGAAGTTCTTCAAAATATCAGGTAACTGCTTTCATATTCTACCAAAAAGAGCAACTTTATAAGGTTCTTTTTAAATTTTTCCTGGGAAGTAAAGTGGTTTGGGTGTTACTCATTTAAGAAGCTGCCCATATAATTCTCAGTTGTGGCTTCACTGTATATTTTCAGTGACTGCTTTTTAAAAAACAAAAGTCTTTGCCTATGAAACTGTCCTACAGCTAGCAATAATAACTTACATTTCAACACAGAAAATAACAAGGTTTTCAGAACTGTTGCATACTTGTAGCTTCCATTTATTTCTAAAGCAGCTGCACGTGCGTTGACTTCAAAGTAATCATAAATATAATTAAATATCATTTGAAATATAAAGAAAAATCTAAAAGTCTGAAAACTAGTATGGTGGGTTGATCCTGGGTGGCTGCCAGGTTCCAACCAAAGCCACTTTATCACTTTTCTCCTCAGCTGGACAGTAGGAGACAAAAACTTGATGAATGGCTCATGTGTCAAAAAAAGGACAGGCAGAGATCACTCATCAGTTGTCATCAAGGGAAAACCAGATTCAGTGTGGGTCAGGGCAATCCCAGGCACAGCTACAGGTTGGGTGAAGAAGAAATTCAGAGCAGCCCTGCAGAGAAGGACTTGGGGGTATTGGTTGACGAGAAACTTAACATGAGCCGGCAATGTGAGCTCGCAGCCCAGAAAGGCAACCATATCCTGGACTGCATCAAAAGGAGTGTGACCATCAGGTCGAATAAAGTGATCCTGCCCCTCTACTCTGCTCTTGTGAGACCTCACTTGGAGTATAGTGTGCAGTTCTGGTGTCCTCAACATAA
>JAOEHX010017896.1:0-11935 GCA_025448015.1 Bolborhynchus lineola
CATCCCTCTGGGAGTCGGGGGGAAGAAAGAGGGGGGAATGAGTGAGCAAACTGCATGGGTGATTTACAGCTTAAACCATGACTTATATGTATAGAAAAAATACTTTAATATCATAGCATTTTTCACATATGAGTGTAATTAACCATTAATAGCTGCATTACTATGAAGTGTTTACCTCTTCACTCATCTTTAGTTTTCTGCTTGTTTGTAGTAAAACCTCTTTTCGAAAGTGTCTTTGATGTTTCCAGGATGACTCCTGATTTCTCCAATAGAGACTTCCTAGATGTTTCAAATTCCCAGATATTTAAATGTCCACTGTAGCTCATATGAGGGAAATACACATTAGGACACAGACCTTTTAGATGAAACTTCATAGGCTTTGACTTGAGACTTGAGTATTAACATTGTTTGTTGTAAACTGTGGTGTTGGACCTACACTAAGTATATTACAATCTATGCCATGACTGTCTGTCAATGCTTGTATACCAAGGAAAAAGAAAATGAATTCTTGACAATGTATAGTCTTGTGAAGCACCAGTGATATACAATACTTTGTTGACACTGAGCTTTAAATTTATAGTAAGACAGCAGAGCTGGGAACTGATATAATAATCTACAGCAGGTCTGAAGTATGTTCAAGAAAAAACTCCAAGCAGAGCACATGGGGAAATCCAGTCTTTGGGGATTGCTGCAGAGGAAAGCTGGAAGCCAGAGAAGCCTGCATGGAAGTTTATCCTTCCCACTGCCAGAAGGAGGAAATGTTGTGTGATGGCTGCTGGTGTATTTACACTGTGCCAGACTAAGCGCTTAATAACTGAAAACAAAGAAGTGAAGGGCTATTTGTACAAAAGCCACCCGGGAGAACTGTGAGGGAAAAAAAAAAAGTCTTCTAAATGGAGTAATAAATCACCACAGATAGAAAATGCATTAGTCTGGTTTAGCAATTGGTTCTGTGTATGTTGAAATAAGCATCCAGTGGGGACATCTCTTTTGCCACCACTGTTTTTTTAAAAGCCTGCGTGTTCTGGGTTAGAGTGGCCAGGTGGTCATAAGCCAGCATGGTGTTTGCAATCTTTACTTGAGATGCAGGCTACCCTGTTTATACTTTTTAGCTCAAGACTTCAAATTTAAGCAGAAGGAAGCTCTGAGCTAGGGTTTCCTACTCTCCAGAGGACTGGCATAACTATGGGACTGTTCATTACTCAGAAGTTCTGACATTTTTTGTGGAAAAAGCAGCAACCTCCATGTAAAAAGAGATATTTTTAATCATCAGAAGTTTTGGTAGGTCAGTGGTTTCCAGTATTTTCCCATTTTTTTATTCCAGCTCTTTGAGCTCTCTTTGATTGTATAACCTAATGTTTGATCTAATTGACTTTAGTGTTATAATAGTAGTAACAGCAGTGCAAGCATCATTAAACAGTTATTATGGCTTCTCTTTTGTGAAGACAACTCATAACTGCCTACAATCTAAATTCGTGGGGATGTTTCTTAAACTAATATACCCTGAGAGTTTATTATAAGCCAAGCAGTGTATGAATTCCCACTTTAAGTCTTATGAATGAACCTGATATATTTTAGAATGAGTTTTATTTTAATCATTTTAGGCAGGATGATTTGTACACATCATGAAGCAATCCAGTCTTTGAATTGCAGTTACTGCAATTTAGAGCAGACCCTTACACTGATCTTGAATAAAGTAGCTCAGAAAAATATAGAAGCTCTTCTTGTACCTGGGTCAAATTCTTTGCTTCTGCAACATGAAATTGGACTAATAGTTAATTTCCCACATTATTAAAAACCCTTTCAGAATTTACTGAAGTTCACTCCAAAATATTCTTAAAACTTGTGCAGCTGAGGTTTTGTTACCAAAGCATAAGAATTCTAACAGTTCCCATGTCTGGAATCTGGAAAATACACAAATTGTTAAGAGATACCCAAAAGAAACTTGTTATTAGTTTTCTTTATGTTAATGCTAGAATGAATGAACAGCAAATATGCACACAGCAAAAGCTGTAAATTTGCTGTCTTAAAATCTTTCTGGCCTTACTTAATATGAGGTTACTTGGGTCTTGCTGCTGGTTCTGTGCATCAGAAACAGCCAGCAGGCTTTAACTCATTCCATTCCATGCCACAGTGATGAGGCTTTTTCCCCACATCAGAAATGTACTGCAGTTCTACACGGTCTTCAACACATTTGTGTTGGATGGCATGTCAAAAAAACGGGAAGGAAAGAAACAAGACTCTGTCTACTCATTTTCTGCCCCCCTAGCTGGTTGTCTGCTTGGGAGTAGGGTATCTCAATCCGGCTTATAGACAGGAAAGATGGAGCACATCAAACCCAGAGTATTTTTTCCTTTCTCAGATACAATGCATTTATTCTTCCAAATACCACCTTTCTGTTCTTTAACTGGAATGCCCTAAATCTTATTACATAAACTGACCATTTTCAAAATGGTCAAAACAGGACTTCTTGCTTAACAAATATTCCAAGAATAAATGTGGGTAGACATGAACATATGTACACCCTTTGCCTTGTTTGTACAATGCATGCGTTTTGCCTAAAGTTATAGAAGGCTGAAGAATTTTTTTTTTGGTGTTTTTTTTTTTCTGTCTTTTGAACATACCATGAAGAATATGTGAGGAGGATGTTAAAGCATCTAAAGATGACATGCTAGTCATATGCTATAATTTTCATAGTTTAAATATTCTTCAGATGCATTTATGTGCTGCTGCTTCTTGTAATGATGTTTGTAGCTCTATTGAGTTTGTAGATTTTTAATTCTTCATTTGCAGTGAACCTACCTAAAGCTTAAATCAGCACAGATACTAATCTTCATCAGTGATGGAAAAGCTCTTATACATGCTCATGAAAAGTCATTAAAAGTAATAATAATCTGGCCTGCATATTTGCTTAGAAAATGCAATTCCTGATTAGGAGCATCAAATGATACTGTAAGTGTAAAATAATTTAAGTAATAAAATAACCCTAAACCAATAGTCCTGTGTTGACCATATAAAAAGTAGTCAGTCAGCTTCAGGGTAAAAGCATGTTGGCATTCCTTGACAGAGGATGAGCTCCAAATACTTAGTGCTGGCTAGAATGGGTTTTTGCCTACCTGCTTCCTACTTTTTTTATGTTAACTGGTGGGAGATAAACAGTTAAGAACTTTTCTTTAGTCTCAATACAAAAACATCCTCTCTTTTAATATGAAAGATTCAGGGCCATGTTACTCATACAAGTTGCCTTGTTGGAACAAATGTAGTAGTGTTATCGCAATCTGATCTGCAAAGAAACAGGTTATGCTCAGCAGGGATGTACTTATTCAGGTGTGGATTTTCTTGAAGGTTGAGCTGGTTGTGTAATTATGTGCTCATTCCTTTTAATTCTTTCAGTAGAAGAAAACAATAGTAGCCACTGTACTGAAAGATCGCATGTTTTCCTTGGAGCCAGTGGCTGGTTCTCTGCTTTCCATTCCAAGTGTTTTGTGGTTCATAAAATGTTGAAAGGAAGATGCGATGCTCTGCAGAACTGAGGGAGAAGAGACTATCCATCATCTGCTTTGTGTTGCCATTTATGAACCTCTTGATCACTCAGCCCCTTTCCCACTCACGTTATGATTGCATCCTCTCTCATGCTGAAGAGACATCTTCTGTATAAAGACTATTCACATTATAATTGTCTCGGGAAACAGAAGTAGCTATATATGTAGACTATCAAAATATTTTCTTGCTGGCTAAGTTTCCTCAGTGGCATCTAGCTTTGAAAAATGGACAAGGAGATATAAACAGTCTTTATGCTTTATTCAGAGAAACAGAAAGCTTGTTTACTACAAACTTTTTTGCATATTAAAAATTAAAATGGCATAAATTGTGAAACTGGAGAGGCTTTATTTCCACCTTCTTCAGACTGTAGAGCAAGAACAGCCACATATGAAACAGCAGTATGGTTTCCTTGCACACCTGGTCTTCTCTATACTGTGTTAATATCAGACAGTTTGCTGAGTGTTGCTCACATCTGAGGCTTTTGTTACCTGACGAAGGAATCTGAATTCTTTTAGTGGTGTATGACAGATGGCAACAAGAAATATCTTCACCTGGCACAAGGAGAGGAAGCGTTGTTACATATCTTCTATTGCTTGAAGGCCCTTGGAAGGATAAGTAGTATGGGTCAAGAGTAAAAGGAAAAAGTTAGCATATAGCTGTACATACTTACATCTGTACTTCCTTTGTGCTCAAAAAAATCTTTCCCCTGTTCCAGTACATATATCATACCACCAGTGAAAATTCTCAGAACATGAAGGACGTGGGCTGGGAGCTGTCTTCGTTAGAGGTCTTATTACCTTACCATGTCCCACTGCTCTGGTCATGTGCATTCTTCCTGCTGAAGACAGAAATACAGCTGTTGGACATCTGCACATCTGTGCTGAGTAAAATGAATGCTCACTAGGTCCCACATCAATGTTACCTCCAGTGTGTCTATGTATATGTGTATATATATGTGTATCTAAAATCAGAAGCTTTCACTGTACAGGCAAAAAGCAGTTCACTTAAAGCATTCACAGTCTCAGAATGGAATTTCAGTCTAAAGTGTGAACCATTACAAATCCTGGTACAAAGCATGTATGCCTTCTGTTTTCTGTCAGAAAAATGCTGGTGCATGCATGTGGTGCTCTGAAAAGTTCAAGTGTTGTTGTAAATACTTTCCATCCCATTTTGAGTACGGGTCTCAGCATAATCTTTGTCAGTGTAGCATTTAGACAAAAGCTTTTAGTCATGGGTTAAGGCTTTTATTTAGTTAAAAGAAGTCTCCAAATATGTAGGAAAAAGAGCTTACCTGCATCTTATCCTTTACACTTTCTCATCCTTAGTTCTGTGCACTTGGGCTCAGGTAGCCAAGGCTGACCTCTGAAGAAGTGTTGCTTCCCTCTTCATCATGAATCCTTGCTGTGCTTCTCACCTAGGCTGGGTTGTCTCCAGAGCTGTTGAGGTGGCTGGTTAGAGTTTGTGTGTTTTGCTGTTTTTTTCTGTTCCTTAACTTCCGCAGAAATGGATAGATTATGTCTGCACACAACAACCCATAACAGGGTGGCTTATCTCCTCTGCTCTGTGGAGGACAGTACTTCATGGGACCTTGGAAAATGCTTCGAGCCTGAATTGCATTCATGCACCCACTGTAATGAAGCATCTCCTACACACTGGGACAGGAGGCAAATGCAGGAAAGGGCTCTTAATGGGCTCACAAGTTCACTGAGACTGAGGACATGATGACAGTTAATGATGCTTAGTTGTAGTGGTGTGGCTGCTGGGACACAACACAGCCCTAGAATTAATAAAATATCAGTTTCTGAAATGCACTTCCTGGCATGTATATGAAATTGCAAACATCCATCAAGCTGAAGTCTTACCTTTAGTCAGAGTTTTTGTGTCAGTCTCGTTCTCCAAGCTGAATACAGGTTCAATACATTTTTGTCCAGACGTTATTGCCTCAGGCCACAGCAGTACAGGAGTTTATGGGACAGCCTGGGTAAGATCTCATTCATACTTGGATGCAATGTATTGTAAGAAAAGCAGAGAACAGAAGAAAATTTTGGGCTCATTAGGGGATGTATTTTCCTCTGAGTCAGACTGGGCAAAATACACCTGAGGGAAGTGCTTATTTCTGAAAAACTGGGAAAAAATGGAACAGTTTTATAGAAGTTTGCAAGTGCTTAGTGGTGTACTGGTAAATTTTCCTAGTTAAAGAAAATGTCCATAATATTACTTCCCAGAGTTTGTCTGGCTTGCTTACTAATCGGAGGTAGTTGTGGCCTGCTTGAATTTAGCCTGCGGGAGAAATCCTGACATCTGTGAAAACTGTTAGAACCTAGCAGCATCCTCCTTATGTTCCTGGAAGCTCAGTGGTGTGGGCTTCAATCAAGACTCACTGAAGCAACAGCGTTCATCTTTGTTTTCTATTTTTTGGTGAAGTTTCTGTGTGTAAAGAGGAGCTATATAATAAACATTTTTTCTATACCACCTTCTGCAGCAAAGAAGTATACAGTTGAAATTGTAAATATTGAACTTTTTTGTACCCCTTGTATTTCTCCTGTGCTGCAAAGAAATACTTGTTCTGAATATCCATTTGCATTTTCTGTAGTTTCTTACTCTGTTTTCAGTTGAAGATGGAATAAACCATATGTTGGTGTAATTTCCTTAAAATGCTGTTTTTATCTAGACAATTTTAAATGCTTTTACATGTGTTTAAATTACATCTGTCTCTACTATCATATACATCCAGATTGTTACAGCAGAAATAATGTTTGAAAAATTAGCTTAAACATTTTACCTGGGCTCTATTTGTTTCCAGTCTGCTCTTCTTGCCTGTAGCATATCCTGCTCTGCCTCCTGCCTTTTTTTGATGTTGAGGTCCTTTCCCAAAGAATATGTAGTTTACAAAGGCATATTCCAGCAAGGCCAGGAACACAAACACAAAGCATCCCATCAGGTAAATATCTATTGCCTTTACATAGGGAATCTTTGGCAAGGTCTCCCTGAGGTGGGTGCTGATGGTGGTCATGGTCAGCACAGTTGTGATTCCTGTGAAAGGAGGAAAAAGACATTGACTAACAAGAATGGGAAGTGAGCATGAAAGGTGTAATGGCAGCATTGCCCAGCTGCTGTGCACTTCTCATGCTCTTCTAAGGCTTATGTGATCAGATTCTAAACAGCCAAGGGGATGTATTTTGCAGGACTGGAAATGAAGATATCCTTGCAGGCCTGCTAATATCGCCTTCTTTGGATTTCCATGCAATAAAGGGTGAATGAAATAGCCTTCAAAAACCCAAGCTATCTTGGTGCATCTTGCCTTAATTTTTACAATAACTGCGATAGGGAACGTGGTATTAGCTGACCTGGGTAGCAAAGAGTTGATTACTCTTCTTTCTATGTGAGGAAATGCTTCTCACTTTACTTAAAGCAATAGCCCTGCTTGACCTCATAGTGTGGCTTGCACTGCTCTGAGGAACTTGAGTAAGTATCTAGCTTTTGACTGAAAACGGGATTGAAAGGAGAACGGGAAGCTTTATGATACAGTGATGGTCTTTGATGAAAAGAAAGTGATACATATGCTTGTATCAAAGCAGCTCTTCCTGTTAAAGAGGTGCTTTCAAGTAAAGTAAATAATTTCCGTATCGCTGTGTTATCCACCATTGCATGATCTTTCTGTGTCATTAATGCATCTAGATAATAGCTGTAGGCATAGGTGTAATGAGTTGAATTTACAGAGAGGTGGAAATAGAGGTGGGACAAAATGACTTTCTGGCATTATCCTTTGAAAAGCCTATCTGCCTTAAAGTGCAGATGATGGCAGAAGAACTAGATGATCTTAAGGTCCTTTCCAGCCCTAACTGTTTTATGATTCTATGATTCTAAGATCTTGGTTACTAAGGAAACTTGTAGGAAGAAACATGGTACGGGAAAGAACCAGCTATGTAGGTAACCCAGGCTTATTTGTTGTAAGCTGGTGGATCTCCACTCACTTCAGTATGATCTTGCCTATTCATTCCAGCCACACATTTGGCCTGAAAGGATACTTTCTAACATCAATGAAATGATGCAGCACAGCATAAATACCTGAATTAGACCTTTATGCTTCAGTTTGAAAGCAAGATACTTTTGGCCTTATCTGAAGATCATTATGGCAATTGGATGTCAGTCAGAATCCCAACCTAACTACAGAGCAAGAACTTCAGATATAGGCAAGGTGACACCTTCCTGACAATGAAGACCCTGTGCTGCATGTGTAAGATCACAATTAATGCTGCTGCTATCAGTTGTCTGGATTTGGTGCTACTGTATTCAAAGACAAAAAGTATCTATGTAGTTCAGTGATTTTGAAGTTACCTAGAGCAACTCTGGCTGCAGAGGCATCATAACTGATCCAAAAAGATACCCACGACAGAATTGTAATGAGTGTGGAAGGCATATAGGTTTGCAAAATGAAGTATCCAATATTTCTTTTAAGCCGGAAGCTCAGTGATAATCGAGGATATGCTCCTGAAAGAAAGAAGTCATGTAATGACTAATGCTTAACAAAGTTAGACACTGATACTTCTGGGCTGGGGAAGTGGGGGAAGCTTTTTTAACTAGCCAGTTCTCACCTGTTGTAAATTCCACTCTCTTTGATACCATCTTGTAATCAACGATAGAAAATTGTGGGAGTTCGATGTTTTCAACTCCTGTTACTGCTGACTCTCCTCCATTCCAGTAAAATTCAATATCATCAGTAGTGTATCCATCTGCAACAGAGGCACGATTGGATTATTGATTCTTCTTTTTGTTTTATTACTTGGCTTAAATAGTTGTCCTTAAAGTTGAAAGGAGCTGCTGTTAATCAGGAATTCAGCCTCCTGTTGTGTGACATTTCTGTTGTACAGAAACCACATAGCCTTCTCTGTGCTCAGGGGAGGCTTCTAAGTGCAGGAAAGGAGAAGACAGAAAACAAGCACATTATATAAGATTTAAAGTCAATTTTTAGCTAGCTTTAATACTACTACTTTTCACTCAGGCTCCAGTTGCTCAGTTTACCAGCAAACTGGTATAACATCAGCAGAACTTTAGAGTCTCTAGGAGGGGCTCTGACAGTAAAACTAGGTTCAGTTCCCAGCTTTGCATTTGATTTCGTATACACACTGTGACTAAATACTGAGTTTGGAGCCAGTGGAGACGAAGGTGATTCTAGAACAACTCAGGTGCCTGTGTTAATACCTGACAATGTCTGTCAGAGCTGTAGATGTCCTTTTGATATTCATGTGGCATTTTATCTTTTAATTAGACCACGGCATCAGTGGTCTTCTGTTATTACAGAACTATTTTTACTGACTTCAAAACTAGCACCTTTCTTTTTCCTTTTATCAGTGATGTTTATAAATTCATTATCATATATTATCATAATTATAATGTAATTAAAAATTAATTTCCCATTCTATCGCAGGCAATGTTAACGTTACTTTTACCATTTTTGAAAACTCAGATTAAACTCAAGAAAGAATGAGTTTCAAAAGAAATGCCTCACAATTGATGACACTTTTGAACTAATATTTAAACTGATTCAAGTATATTGCATTTTACTACCTTCCCCAGTTATCTACCAAACCAGAGAACAGCATCTCATCTATTTTTAGACTTTTCCTTCAGGTGTTAGGTTTATTCAGGTTTAAATCATATAACAAAGATCAAATAAAAAAGTGTTTGAACCCAAAGCTTTAAAAAACTTGGCAGTAGTTTTGCTAGCTGAAGCCTCTACAGAGTTGGAAACTTATCCCTTTATATGCACCAATAATGCACTTTCTAGGAAGGGAAATTAGTCTTGAGATGTCTTTGCCTAAGGTAATGCCTGGTAACAACTCATCTCTGGAAAGCTTGACCATATGCAGAACAGGTCCATAGTTTTGCTGGTGACAGTCTGAGAAGCTTTTAAAACTTGCTGCCAGGCTCAAGGGACTGCTTGGAAAGTCTGCAGTTATTGAAGAGCTATCTCTTGATGCAAACACACAGTGATGGGCTGCACAAGGTTAACTGTTCACATAGCTTATATTTGTGCTGCTCAGTGCCATGGTTTGCTAGCTATCAGAATTGCTCCCAAAACCACAGTAGCCTGTTTAATATGGATCACTACTGTTTGCTTAAAACTGTGCTTCCCAATCCTTATGCTGATTTGTTTGAAATGAACCATCCCAGGGCTGTCACACAGGGCTCTCTGCATGGCTGGTTTTTATTCCTTCCAGGTAGAAGCCAAAAGCTTTTCACTGCAAAAGGTCAAGGTAGCTGCTTTAAAGGCATCATGCACAAACTGCAGGGCCAGCATGAGGGCCAACATGTAGGGTGTAATGCAGAATGATCGAAGGAAGGAATGAAGACTGCTAAGGCTGTTTAAAGGGGCAAGACTAAGATTGCCAGGGACATGTTAACTTCATTTTTTCAGATCTGTATTATAAAACATCCCTCTTGAATCTTACCTCTTTCTAAAAAAAGATAGAGCAAACCATAGGAAATGGTAAACTGTCATCTTGTACAGAAATGATATTGATTATGTATAGGCACATAGATTATCTCTACATGAGGTAACACTCATGGCTATTTTATCTTTAGAGTCTAGAATAAAAAAGGGGCAACACTAACTAGATGCTGCACAGATACTTGCTGTATTGGCTTGCAGATACTGACTTTATTTGCTGTATCTTTAGGCAGCCCCTGCCAGCCACTCTGCAGTCACTCTGCCTTCTTGACAAAAGAGGAAGTCGTTTGGGCACCTTATTGCAGATAAAATTCCCTTCCCCAAAGGTGAATTATTGTAGATGTAGTTGTTAAAACCACACTGGTACCAAATGAACACCTGGGATATCACAGGGCAGATTTCAAAAAGCAAACAGGCACAACTTCCTACAGAAGGATTGCAGCATGTGATTGATGCAGTGTGTGGTCATGCGGGCCTTCACAAAAGCAGGCTATGGGAGTTTTGTAATGTAGGCAAATGTGCTTTTCACTAGTCTTGGAAAGTTTTCTATGACTTTGGCTACTAAATGAAAAATAGAACTACGAGATTATAAAGTCACTTGGTCAAAAGCAAGTGGAATATTTCAGCTGATGACAAGCCATCATGGCTGCCAGGCCATGTCTTTAACCTTGACGAGTTTAAAAAGGGCTTCCAAATACAACAAAAAATAGAACTAGTGTGAGCTACCATTTTTTCTAATACGCTGATTTGTTATTTGAGTTTAGTCTAGTTAAAGCTGGGGGAAATGGTGAGAAAGAGATAGTGATGTTTTCAATCAGGAGCATTCACTTTGTTAGCTGTCTTTCTAGAATAATAATTGAGATGGAATACCTTCCTGTGATTTTGTACAGAGAACCTCAGTACAATCACGAGTTCCTTGACAGCCATTGTGATAACTCTGCCAGACACTAACAAGGTGTAAACTCTCCCCGGGCAGTCTGTTTCCTGCTGGCATACCATTTTTGTTGTGTGATGCCCTTTGTTATGTTCTTTGCACATTGCTGTGGTTGCGTGTGAGAGGTGTTGTTCTCACATCTGACAGTGACTTACAGGTGCAGAGCTTGGAGGCCTTCCTGTTCCAAAGATGTTGACATTACCTTTTGCTTTCCAAACTAGCACACTTGAGAGGAAGGCAGTGGCTGCAGTTTAAAGACGGGAACTGATTTCAGTTCTGTACGGTTAGCAGAGGACAGATCACTCCTATTTGAAGTGAACAGTGCCTTCAAGTGAAGAGCGACAATGATATAAATAAAGACGCATTCAGTGTGGAGCAGCACTTGCTTCTGGCCAGCAGGCAATGATAAACCCTTGTTTCTGGAAGAAAGCTATTTTAGTGACAA
Organism: Bolborhynchus lineola; assembly: GCA_025448015.1. Classification (NCBI taxonomy): domain Eukaryota; kingdom Metazoa; phylum Chordata; class Aves; order Psittaciformes; family Psittacidae; genus Bolborhynchus; species Bolborhynchus lineola. The sequence goes on from JAOEHX010017896.1 coordinate 11,374, forward strand.
AGGAAGAGGGTCTGGTCTGTGCAGTGGCTAGTGCTAATATGCTAATTTGTTGCATGGACTTATCTGTACAGACCAGGTATTCTCTCAACAGCTTTTTTTCCATGTGATCTTTTCCCCCCTATGTACATATCCATGTCACTGCTTTAAGGGGATGCTTTTGTTGTTGTGACAGAGGTAGCAGTACTTGCAACTGGGAGGTGATGTCTGAACACAGGTTTCGTAGAAGTCAGATATTGGGAACCTGAAATATTCCAGTAATGTTCATAACAGTTGTCAGGAGTGGCTGCAACTACAGCTGCAAAGTCCGGAGTGATTTGCAGTAATAACATTTAACTGATTTAACAACATGAGTTTGTCTGATTCAATTATTCCCGCTCCCTAAAAACCAGCCTCTCCGAGCGGGAGTGCACTGTGGCCGAGCTCCAGCGCCGCCCCCAGGGCCCACCGCGGCGGCTCCGAGGGAGCGCGGGGACAGGCGTTCGGCCTCCCCAGCCCCGCCTGTCACTGTCCCCACTCTCGACGGCCACCTGGGGGCCCCCGCGCTCCGCCGTCGGGCCTGGCC
>JAOEHX010017901.1:0-29240 GCA_025448015.1 Bolborhynchus lineola
AGAGGGGCAGGATCACCTCCCTCGACCTGCTGGTCATGCTCCTTTTGATGCAGCCCAGAATATGGTTGGCTTTCTGGGCTGTGAGCACACCCTGAAGCCAGCTCATGTTAAGTTTCTCATCAACCAACACCCTCAAGTCCTTCTCTGCAGGGCTGCTCTGAATCTCTTCTCTAAATCTCCATTTTCTGGAGAAATGTCTGTATCAATAGCTACAAAACTGTTTGTTACTACTTAGCCCTGGACTTTCTGTAAGTTCAGTGATATTGTAAAGCCAGAATTCTTTGCTTTGACACATTTCAAATATTTTAATTAATTTCTAAAGAATTTTTAAGTGGTACTGAAATTTGGCTCTTGTGGATGGTGCTGATCATTTTCGGTAAGGTGCAAGATGGTTCTGGGTTTTAATACTGTTTTTGACTGACTAATACTTCATTTGCATTCTCAGTCAGTGAAGATCTGATATTACCTTAGCTATTTCCTTTAATTGCCTTTGTGTTGTAATTCAACTTTAATTTTTAAATTTCCTTTTTAAAATATTATCAAACTTCTGTTAAAAATAGTTTTCTAATGTTAATTTTACTTTATGGAAAGAAAATGATTAAATGGGAAGTTTCTAAATTACTGCTTTCAGTCATTAAGATCTTTATAACGGTGAGAACTTATCTTTGTATAGCATTTCAGATAATTATGAAAAATGAGATGTGATTTTTGTTACCGTGTTTCTAACTGGGCTTCTGCCAGCACCTCAGCTGGTAATCATCATGCCAATGGGAACAGCTGAGAAGCCAAGAATTAAAAGAGACATGGAGGGCAAACTCTTGTTGAGTTGGACTAAATTAACTCCTTGAGAGGACATGGCAAATTGGGATTGGCAATTTCAAATTTTAGCAAGTTGCCTTCTTTAGTATATGCTTCCATTATGTCATTCTTTCTTTTTTTTTCTTTCTTTTTTTTTCTTTTTTTTTTTGTGTAAGACTTAGATCCCAAATTATGCTGTGTTCACAGAGTGATAAGTGTAAAAGGGCATATCCTTCTCACTTGTATTGAGTACATTGGCTTCTCTGCTCAGCAAGGTGTCACTGGTCACATTTGGATATAAATCTAAGTGACCAGTTTGGGGATGGAAATTAATGATTGTGTATGGGTGAGGCAGCAGAACTTACCCTTACTCTGTGAATTTGTACTCATCAACAACTTCAGTGTGTTCTAGTCTATTTTGGCTCAACATAGATGTGTTGAACTACATAATATGATATTTAATGTAACTCTTGAAATGATATGCAGTTGTCCCTCTTATCCTTTTTCTCTGCACATAAGCAGGTGAACTGTGGATATATAGGAATAGAAGCACATTGTGAGCTGGGACTAAATTAGAAATGGGAGATCCCAAGAATGAAAGGATCTTTTCTGTAAAACCTGATGGTTGGTTGAGATTTTAATCTTTATTACTTAAATTTGGTTATGTAAGCCTCAGCTACTGACAGCAGGTTGAAAAGATGCTTTTAATCCATATTTATTTCTTATTTTTTTCATATATTGTCCATAAAAAACTATGAATTCATTACTAAGAAGAAACATCCTGAAAGCATACTGTCCTGGTTTAAGCCCGGCTATAACTCATGCAGTTCGCTCACTCACTCCCCCCTCTTTCTCCCCTCTCCCTGCTCCTTGAGGAGGCTGGGAAGGAGAATCAGAAGATTGTAACTCCCACGGATTGAGATAAGAACAGTCCAGTAACTAAGGTGTAACAGAAACCACTGCTGCTACGACCAATAATAATAATGATAAGGGAAACAACAAGAGAAGAGAATACAATCGCTCACCACCTGCCAACTGATAATCAGCCTGATCCAGCAGTGATCTCACTCTTCTGGGTCCCTGCCTCAGTTTTTACATCCAGGGCGTGACATGCTGTTGTTTGGAATACCTCTTTGGCTAGTTTGGGTCAGGTGTCCTGTCTCTGCCTCATTGCGGCTTCCCCTCCTCCCAGGCAGGGCATGAGGCTCAGAAAGTCCTTGATCAGACTAAACATTACTGAGCAACAACTAAAAACATCGGTGTTATCAGTGCTGTTCCCAGGCCAAAAGTCAAAAGCACAGCACTGCACCAGCTACTGAGAAGGAGAAAAATGTCTGCTACTGCTGAACCCAGGACACATACAAAATTTTCTTATGCTTTTTAATTTACTAAGCTATTGGCCTAAATGCATTATTTTTGTTATCTCTTGTGTATTTTTGAATACATGCATGAGACTGAAAAGTCTGGTCTTACAAAGATTTTTTCAATACTGTTAGTACAGTCTGTAAAAACACTTTATAATCTGGATGAAGTTTTTCTTCCTTGTATTGGACATCTACTGACCACTAAAGAATGAAGCTATGTATTTTCGTATAAGTAATGTCATTAGTAATGAATATTGGGTTTATCACATATTCAGAAGAAATAAAAGCTATGCCCTCTATTTCTGAAGAAAAGAACTCAAATATGTGTAAAAGCAGATACAGAAAAATGCAAGGGTGCCTTCATAGCTGAAAGTTGCTTACAGTAATAACCAAAATCAAATATGCATTTGTATGTATATATGCTACTGTTGTGCTTCATTTAATAACAGGGAACAACTTTACATGGAAAATTGTTAAAAATAGCCCTCATTATAATTCTTTGCAGATGGCATGAATACAATTTGAAGGCATCGTATGGGTTGTTCTGAACATGCTATTGATCAAAAGAATATGAGAAAATCCAAAAGGAATCTTCCCTGACTAGAAGCAGGGAATGGGATAGTTACTAGAAATACAAGATATCTTCAGAAAGCTGATGCTTTGTCCAATCAAAAAAAACAGAGATCAATACCTGTCAGATTAAACAGTAAGGCATGCCAGGAAAGAACTGTAAGAACAATTTGAAGATGTCATGAGAACTAATAAATTCTTTTGCAAGCACAACAGGTGGAAAAAGCTGGCCACAGAGGTTGTAAGATGAGTAATAGAGGCACAAAAGGAATAGCCAGAGGAAATAAAGCCAAAATTAGAAACTAGAATATTAAGTATTTTGCATATGTATCACTGTGGAGAAGCTTGAACAGGTTGCCCAGCTTGTTTTTTGAAGGTGAGTCTTTCCTTGCAACCATATTGCAGTTCCTTGGAGCTGTCATCAAGTCTGTGAACAAAGAAATGTGGCTGAATTTCAAAAAGCATTGCATGTGGTTCCTAAGCAAATACTCCAAGAGAAACTGAGACGATGTGAAATAAAAGGGAGGGCCTTCACACTGATAAATGATCGGTAAATTATAAGGATTTGGCAGCTGCTGTCTCTCTCACATATCTTCTGGAAAATCAGGTTAATCTCCATATCGAAGTATATGTTGATAGCACTACTTGGAAGAACTGCTAAGCAGCATGGTTAGCTGATTTATACCTTCAAACTACCTTTTAGTTGTATCACCCTGATTTTGCTTTCTAGATAATGCTGTTTCTAAATTCTCTGTCCGTATTTGGGTTTGCATACTTAGCAATAGATTACTTTCAAGGTGTTAGTAAATCCAAACTATTGGGTATTTTTGCTGCACACTAATAGGTTAATAATCTACCACCACGCAACCTGCTTACTTATTGCTCTTATTGTAACTGACATTGTTGATTCTTAAACACATACTGCAAAAAGAATTATGTATGGACTGCTGCATGGATGGAAAAAATGCAGAACTTCTGATACATTTACACTGTAGCATTTGCTTTAGGGTTACTGGGAGGTGTTTGGAAAACTAGAATGATAGGCAGTATACATTAATGTACAACATAGCTTATATTTTTAAAACTGTGAAAATTTGGGGGATATATTAAAAAAAAAAAAAAAAAAAAAGTTCACTTTATGCTATCTTTTCCAGAATTTTTATAGGCACATATGGGCAAAGACTCTTTACCATATCCTTAAAGTCTGATGGTGGCTTGAAAACATTTGTCAGCTCTAGGAGAAAGTAGCATAAGTGTGAAAGCCAGCATCAAGAGTCAGCCTTTTTCATGTATACCATAAATCACAGTAAACACATTTTACCATAATAAATTTATTACTTAGCATTCGATTGCAGATCTTCTATTTCAGTAGGAATCTTCTATTTCAGTAGTAATGGTAAAATTTGGACCTGGAGGTCTGACAGCATTAGACTGACTTGATTGTTAGCCTTACCTATTAACACATGATAGAGTACCATGTGCCTCTCACTCCACGTACCTCAAAGCACAGTGCCAGTTATTTTCCCTGGCAAGCTGTCACTTGGCAGAATGACTGTACTTTTGTAATTTCCCCTGAAGTATATGAAACTAAATGATGCACAAATAAGGCAGGACATATTTTATTTAGGATGATTGTTTTAGGTGACCTCATGTGAAAATTATTCTCGAGGGAATTGTTCTTTAGGTACTACATATTTAAACAGGCAAAAGAAAGCCTGACTTGGGATGGAATGAGCAAGTGTTCAAGGTAATTTGTGGCATGTTACCTTGGGTTTCAGTGTTGCCTCATTTCATAATATTTTTTTTCTGTATTTGTTTTCTCATACCTTCTAGCTTACAGGTGTTCTTTGTCACCTCTTCAGTTTTGCATGTAGCAAAAAATGCATATTACAAACAGTTTGGGTTTAACCCACTGGCAGCAGACACTGTCTCTCAGAAATAAATAGTACAAGTCATGGAAAATTTCTGGTTTTAATTCTAGCTCATTACAAAAGATCAGTTTTTCATGACCAATATATGGTCATGTCCCATGTAAAACTTCAATTATATTTGCTTTTATAAGTAGCTGTAAATGCATTTAGGAAATACTCTAACATTTGCCATTTTAAGACAGCTGGTTGTGTTTGGATAAAAGGGTCTGGAGGCAACTTGGTTCATAAAGAGTGTAGTCATCTACACACTTGCACATTAGGATTGGCTTCTCATTTTAATATTGTAGGCTACAACAGCATACAAGTCTAATGCATAGGCATCTCATAGTTCTCATGTGTTCTGAATTTTCCAGGTGTCTGCAAACATAATTTTCTCCTACCTGTTAAATTATAGTCAGTTTCATTTTTCACCACTGAAAACCAGGGAAAATACATGTTTCTCTCTCAGTGGAATGGTATTAACTTTTGTCTTGTGTTTTGAGACAATGGATGTGGATGTCATTTGCAAGATAAAACATAGATAATGTCAAGTTTTCGTTAGTAGGAGTCTGACCATTACCTTAAGTGTTGTACACTACAGGTTAAAAACAACAGCAGTATTTGTTAGCGTACAGATTTGCAGAAGTCTCCATTAGGGGTCTTCATGGTCAGAAATTGAAACAAGGAGAATCCTTTCAGGTCTGAGAAGTAAAAAGAAACCCACTGAGCTTGCTACAACAACAGTTAAGCAGTGGTTGTCCATCCTTCCTTGGAAGATTGCTGGGGGGGCCTGAACTCCTGGTATGGATGAGGACCCTTCCTTGGGTAGCAGCTTTGGACTAGACACTTCTGAGTTCATTGAAAGATGCCTGTGCATCTGTAGAAGAAAGGAGTGAGAGGGAGAACATTTTAGGCACGCTGAGTGTCTAATGTATGTGGTTTGCTGACCACAAGAATTATTCTTTCTCTAAGCAGAAAGTTTCTTTGTATTAGCAGTCATTGCAAGAAACCTCATCATGGTAGTTATACACTTGCTTTTCTTTTTCTCTTTTTGGTAAGGAGGTAAAAGAAGGAATTAATAAAATGCTCTTTCAGTACTTTTATTTTCATCCCAGCATACAGTACTTCAGTCTCCTGCCTTTTTGTTTGATTGTGAAAAAGGAGAAACTATTGGCAGTGAATGTTGATATTAAAGATAGCATAGAAATAGAAATTCCCTTCAGTGTCTAGAAGTGTAAGATGAAGAAACTAGAGTGAATGGGAGTTCACATGGAACAGCCCATGTTGAAAACCCTCCAATACCTGCAGTAAGCATGTAGTGCTAATGAAGACCTAGTAGGTGTTCAGATTTTCTTTGCTGTTGTTGAAGAGTTTCCTCTCTAGGGGAAGTGAAGAAATGTCAGTATTTATAAAGCAGCTTTCTAGTAATGGGAATTCAACAGTTGTTTCCTGGAAGTTTGGCTAATCTCTGCAGGGATTTTTATTTTTTCCCCTTGTTTGTTGAGTTGTGTTTCAAACCTGCCCTTCCAGAGACCTCCTCTGCATCAGCTTAACACCGGTATACTGAAGCATATTTTGTTAGAGACCTGCTTTCAATTGAGTTTGTTTAGATGCAGAGCTAATCTGTCACATTGTGAAAGAGAATTTGATATTTGGAGCTGGACACTGGTGCTGTCTGATTGTCAGTGGTACCTTGGTGCTGAGACAAGTGAATTAGAAAAACATAACATAGAGGACTACTATTTCTGACAATTCATTGAGATAATCAAGTAAAAGTTCATTTGTCTTGAACGGAAATAGGTATAGAAATGGTATCTTGCAGTTTTTCTTAAACTGTGGAAGTGTTTTTTTCTGCAAACTGAACCTGATTTATGAATCTTCTTGCCTCACTGTGAAGTTTTATTATTTTTCCCTGATATCAGAGTGAAGACTTCATTGCAAATCAGAGTAGATAGAGGGAGACTTCCTTTAAAAGAGCACTTTATCTGTCAATGAGAGAAATGTGTGAACTAAACATGCTTTTGTAGTATGCCTTGTATTGTTCCAAGTTTTTCCATTTTGAAATATCTGTAAAGCAACTTTAGCTACAAAAATACTCTCAGTACCAATGAACACAAACAAATGCTTTTAAATATAAAAGGCAAATAAATCAATTCACTTACTATGCATTTTATCATTTTGTGGTACTTCTAACAATCATAGATAAACAAGTTTACTAATGAGTATACTGAGTTAACATTACTGAAAGCACTACAGCAAAAAGGACTGTGCAGTTTTAGTAAAAACAAAAGACTTAGTGAGAATCAAGTTTCTTGTTGAAATAATTTTGTAAATAAATCCTTCTTTTTGGGAGGGTATAGGGGATTAATTTAGAAATTATTTGGGGAAAACTAGCAATCCTGCCACCTCAACAGCATTCAGTTATGTAAAGGGCATTGAAAACTCTGAGAAGATAAGATACCCTTCCAGTCCTATTCTAGACTTTAGTTTTAGTTAATATTTTACTTAGAGACAGGTAGGTGAAAATTATTAATGTTTGTAAGTCAGACTGTAAACAGAAGATATTAATGTATGTAGAAAACTTGGGTTTCTGCCAAGAAAAAAATATTTTTATGTAAAGATAATGTTCCTCTTGAGACTGAAGGATTGCTTGTGGAAAAGTTCCTTATTTTCTCATTTGCCTTTATTTAATTAGGCAAATGTAAAAGTAGAGGCTTAGTAACTTATTTTCAACGAAATCTGTAAAAGTAAACCTAAATTAACATGGCACAAAAAAGTTGCCTTTTTTTTTTTCTCTCTCTCTAAATGTCTTTAGATCTTAAAATACGTGTATTCCTGTATATATCAAAATTCTCAAGCTGTGGATCACTGTTTAAATTGTTCAGGACGCATAATGAATGTGAGAGTGAAATTAAGCTGAAAACAAGGTCCATGCTGTACTTGAAGTTCATGTACCTAGTTTATCTAACCAAGGCAGTCTGAACTGTAAGCGTGTAATCCATTTACGTATATATCAATTACCCTTAATAGTTAATTATCAAGCTATCCAGTTAGGGAAGCAGTCACATATGTTACCAGTTTTCACAGTGATCAAATATTTTAAGCCATCTTTTAGCAAATGTTTGACCTAAAAGCTTATTTTCCCTAATTTAAAAACCAAAATCAAACCCCCCAAAACAGAGTCCTTGCGTTATTAGAAAAAATACAGACATCAATGTTCATTTTCAGAAGTGAAAGCAGATTTTCTTATTTTCTGAGCTTTTGCAACATTCATTCTGCTGGCAGTTTTCTGCTGCAGGATGAATAAAGGTCCTTGGTCCTATCCCGGCGTAAAACTTATCCTGTGCTCCAAAACCATTACTGTGCTGACTACAACAGCATGTCTCCTGACAGAACTTACATCTTGTCTGCCCTACAGGAACACAGGCTGTAAAGCTCTCAACTCTGGAAGGAAATGCAACATTTTAGCCTGTAGGAAGATAAGAGCACTAATTGCATCATCTGAAAATTATGGATAACAAAAAGGTCCACATGTTGTATATAGATTTTTAAACTAGTGCAGAAATCCTACTGTACCAAAACCCTTGTAATTGCCCCAAGCCTCAGATAAAGCTACAGGGTTTAAAATGTTGTTTTCCAAGTGTAAAGGTTAAATTAGCACACTTTAAAAAAAAAAAAAAAAAGTGTTCAGGTAAGGTTCATCTCCAGATACGGAAGTATCACTATGAGTTTTTTGCATATGCTGTTTATCTTGAAAGGTATCTCATTCGGCCTGTAAGAGAGTCTGGGGAATTAAAGGCTCTGTTTTGTTTTCTGCAGATAGGTACTAAGAGCTAATAATAGCTGTTAAAGTATCCTCTTCCTTCTCTTTCATTAAAAGAAGATTGAGGCCAGGCTAAGATCAGTTAACAGGAGACATTAGCAAATGAGTTGATGAAGAAGGGGCATGTTAAAGGTTTTTGTGGCTATGATGTCCTGCAGCAATTTCAGGATTGTATTGTGCAAAGGAAAGATATTTTGAAATGCAGAGGAAATTTCTTTGTACAAAGAACTTTTCAGTCATCTGTAACATGTACATGGTCTTTTTCAGTATGTTTCAGAATCAGTGCGGAAGCTTCTAAAGCCTTTTATATTGAGCATAAAAGCAAAGGAAGAAATCTGCCCTGCCTAGTGTCTCTGATCCTGGAGTCTGTGTGAGAGATTAATGTTTTCTGGTTTGTGTAGGAGGAGAAGTGAGGGAAATTGAATTCTGCACTTCCAGCCTGCTGAATCAGTGCTGCTGATCCTTGTTAACTGACCTTCAAAAACCACAAAGTACTAAGTACCTCCGAATTATTATAGAACACTGTTCAGAATTAATAAAAATATGTGTTAGCTTTGTGCTATGTGAGTAAAGAAGCACATGGTGTGAATTAACAAGCATTCCCTTTGGAGATGTCATTAATTGTAAAGGCTCTCTAAGGTTGTGCAAGGTGTTGGGTCTGCTCTGCGCTGCCCTAAAAGCAAAGATCAAAAGCAATGGGCCACCTGTTGCAGAGTTGGGTTTTGGTCAAAGAGATGAAGAAAAAGGCAGTGAATTCAGGGTTTCTGCATGTAGAAGTGTCTGTGTGGGGTTTTTTGGCTTTTTGCTCAAGGTAGACAGGTTTATTACTTTTGTAAGTAAAGAGGTGGCGTAAATACCTATGTAGTTTATCTCCTTTTCATCTTTATGAGACTGCAAGGTCTTCAAAGCTGCAAATTTTCAAGAAAGGAGCAGTAATTATGAATCAGAAAACCAACCTTTTTCTCTTAATATTTCAGGGTGAAATGTATTTTGGAATCAGAATTCTGTATTAACATTTGTGACACTAATTGGCAGCCATTTGTACAAATGAGATTTTCTCCATGATCTAGCATTTTTTTAACCCTTCTTGAAAACCCCCACTTAACCCATCCTGACCACAGCTTATCCCTGCCCTAGGGCTTATTTGGTGCTGAAGGTGGTCCTAAAAGCTGAGACACATTTGCTTATCTCATCATCTCCTGGAAGTAAAGTTAAATTAACTCTGTAATAGAGACACTCTAGGGAAAAGTTTCAGCAATGGGCATTGATTTTCTTCAGGCCATACAGCTTTTCTCAAAAGAGTGAGCATTTTGTGGATGTAGGGAAATAAAGTTCCAAGTTAAAATGCCTTCTTGGCAAAACTTCAGCAGCTGCAGAGCATCTTTTGGTCCTTTCTCAAGTCCTCAAGAGGGTTTTCAAGGTGGCACTGTCTTAGCAAGACTGTCTCTGTCTTTCCTGTTCTTAAGAAACATATTTCTTTCTCATGTTATATTTAATCCCAGAATAGAGATTTCATTGTTATTTGGTGGATGTTGTTGTTGTCTCCTGAAAAAGCACCTGCCTTTGAGTTCCTATCTGTGCCAGCTTATATGATTACATATAACTATACTCGAGGGCTCATCCCAAGACAAGACAGTGACTCATTCTTTCCTGTTATAAATAGCATCCAGAAAGCTGAATAGGGGAAGTAAACAATGAACATAAGTATTACAAAATGCTCTCATTCTTCACAAGTTAATTTTAGAATAAAATCAAAATTTGTTCATGGTTTAAAAAGATCTCCATAATTGTTATTAGTGGTGTCGTTATTGCTGCAACTGTTTTTACAAATTGCCCTCTAAATTTACAAGCCTTATTTTTGACCAAATTGAAAGATGCACATTGAAAGCTAATGGTAATCGGAGGATTGGTTTAAGATTCCTTTATGGGGATGCTACAGTTCTTTGCAAACATGAAGGATTTCTTAGGAGTTTATTTTCTTTTCTTTTGGAGGGGATGGCAGTGAGGAATGGGGGCAGTGCCAAATCATTTGCATATCAGATTTCATAAACCAATTCCCATTGCATGTTAGGACCTAAAAAATAGTACATACAAACAGACACTGGCAAGAAGAGAGACAATTTCTGCATACTTTCAGCTGGTTCTTAAACAAAAATGTGAAAGCTCTGGTTATGACTCAGAGGATACATCATGTACAATCATCACCGCCCTCCCTTGAGCTCATGGTGGCTTACTTTTTTCCAATTGTGGCAAGCTATCTGTGTCCTGGTTTTGATCTCATTTTACTTTGCTGGGTACCACTTCTGTCTGTTTTGATCACTGGTATTTTATGTTGTGAAGGCAGAAGTTTTGAATCCTCTTCAAGATAACTTGTTATTCTCAAGGGGGGGAAAAGTCAACTTTCATTCTTCACTATGACTGTCTTTGATTTGTGAAACCGAATGGTCCATAAAACAGAACTGTGGAAAAAAATTTGATGGGTTCCAGTTAATGAACAGCAAAGTTATGAGCAAGTTAACTGCCAGTAAGCAATATGAATCATGCAGTCAAAACCGCCAAAGTTTTTGGTGGAGCCAGTAAGGCCGCATATTATCACTGGTCAAGGTTGATTGCTCTTGCAAGGGAAAGAAAGCACTTCTTTCTCTTTTTTATGCTGAATTAAAGTTAGCTACCTGTAATAACAACAGAGGTACTTATCAGTGTGTAAGAAGGAAGTTCCCTGTTCGAATTATGCTCAGGGGTGCCACTTTGTCAGAAGTAGTTCCCCAGGGGAAGACGACAGGAGGAAAATCCTCTTTTTGTCATATTATATTCTAGAACAGAAATATAGTACTTCATAGAGAAAAAAAATTGTCATAATCAAGTTTAGCAGCATAAAATGACACATGATGTGATGTAATGCAAGCTCTGCTATAGTAAAAATTATGTGTAGATCTTTGCTTGAAGTGTACTACTTCAGTGTTTATCATCCTGAAAATTCACTTCCTGATCAAAATTGTTCATTACTCATCCTAAAGAAAAAGTGAATTTGGGTGAAGAGATTGTTGCATTTTTTTCTGAATTAACAAGATAGTTTATCTTCCCAGTATGAATAAATGTCCGTAGGCAAAACCAGCTGAACTCTTAATAAGTTGCTTTACAAAGAAAAGGCTCATATATCACTTACTATTGTGAAAGATTTTTGTTGCCTTTGAAAAAATGGAAATATTTTTTCCTCCCTTACAAAAAGTATGCAGCTATTTAGAAATGAGGGCTTCTATAACTAATGGGTCTGTGCTCATACTTCCCTTAGATAAGTGTTATGTTTGTATCAAGTTATACTCAGCAGTATCCTTACTTCCTAGTATTATTCTGATTTAAAATTAATAAAGTTTAGTTGCATTGAATATAAATATAGGATCTCCAACTTGTATAACTCATTAAGTGGAGTGCTTTTCTTTCTTGAAAATAATAATTAGGTGTAGATCACCCTCATGAGAAAATTCACTTGGATACTGATGCTTCTATTTGACAATTATATATACCTCTGTGATTTTAAAAGATAGATGTAAGATTTTAGCCAAAGGGGTGCAAGGGTTTAATATTTTGACTTTGCATCAAAATTATGTTTGCTTCTGAACGTATAACAATAGAGTATTTATTTCCAGATAATTATAATTCAGTACAATGCAAACAAAATCTCAATTTTTCCTCATTAATGAGCTGCCCTATCATTATGTGAAAATTGGTAACAATCTCATATTTGAGATCAGTTTCAGTTATCAGCAAGAATGCAAAATAGTTCCAGTGTTTCACATTTTGAGTTTATTGAATATGATTTGTCATTATTCTTAATCTGCTATCAGACACAACATGTAATGGATGAGCAGAGCAGCAGAGAAATTTGCAGGATCATCAGTATTCTTTTACAGCTAAGTTGGTTTACTATTCTGTGTTTGATGTTGACCTGCTAATGTCATGGCCATTACAGATACGACCAAGTCTAGCAAGTACATTATTTAGATAAATTCCTCTGTTTTGAACTGCATATTGAGGGCATTAAAATGGAGTACCATTGTGCCCTGGGCTAATTCCATTCCATGATTATTATTCAATTTACCTGGGCCATATACTTAGGTTGAGAGGAAGGTACTAGAGACCATGACATTTCCCAGCATCCTTGTCTGCCTGTACGTAATATCCCTTAGGAAATGCAATTCCTGGTTTCTGCAAGAGTACTGTTTTAAGCCTTGATTCACCATGTGCTCATGACATGGCATGGCAAACTCATGTGATATTCCTTACTCTCTCCATTACTTTTTTCATTTGGAGAGAAAGGAGGTAAAGACTGGGGGCAGGACAGAGGCTGGTCAAAGCTCATTAGTCCCTCTGTATTTTTACTGAACTGTTTCCATTACTGAGAGCTGCAGAACAGCTGCATCATAATGACTTCATGTGCTCATAGAGAATTGCTCTGAAGTTAATTTTTGAACAGGCTGTGGGCATTACTTCCTTTATATTAGGATCCCATCTAATCCAGTCTGAATGAGTAGAAGGGAATGAAGTATGATGTTGATTCTAGGAGTAAATCCAAGCCTCCTACTCAGCAGTCACAGCTCTTCAGGATGAGCTCTCTATATGTTTTTCTCTAGAATGTCAGAACACCTGGAATCCATGCTGTCGATAGGGATGTGGAATCCCTTACCTCGCTTCAGTCAGATATGGGACTGTTTCCAGATGCTGGCACACTTGTAAATTACGAGTTTGGTCTCCATAGATACTCCTGCCCAGTGGATATGAATTGCAAGTGGGAGTGCACATGAAATATACTTGAACAGCATGCTCTGAAGGATAGCATGTATTTGTGGAAAAACATAGATGTAGAAAAGCTGACAGAGAGCTGATGGCCAAGTTTGGAAATCCTGTAAGTTTTGTGAAAGCTGATTATTTCATGATAATGTTTGGGAACTAGAGTACCGGTGGAGAGCTAAGGAGAGAAATGACAGCAGGGTGGATGTGAATTCCACTGAGCTGAAGTATTGGTGCAGATATACAGAGAATGGAGACAGAAGAGTTAAGAAGAAGGGAAAATACCAAGACGGTTGGAAAGAAAGGAGACAATAAGGATAGGAAACAAGCTTCAATAAGGAAGCTATTTTGAGCAAGACAAATTACATGAGCATAATTAGGATTTTAAAAGGAGAGAGAAAAGTCATTGTTGTGATCTGGACCATGTTTAGGATTATATTTTCAGGTTCAATGTAAGGAGGAAGTTCTTTATTGTAAGGGTAGTGAGGCACTGGAACACGTTGCCCAGGAAAGTGGTAAATGCCCCATCCCTGGCAGTGTTCAAGGCCAGGATGGACAGAGCCTTGACCAACATGGTCTAGTGTGAGGTGTCCTTGCTCACGGCAGGGGGGTTGGAACTAGATGATCTTAAGGTCCTTTCCAACCCTAACTATTCTATGATTCTATGATAAAATACAAATATGACTAAAAAGGTATATTACGAAACTGTGTTCTCTATCTTTATCCAATTGCATTTGGCAGTTACAGTAGGGGAGTAAAGGAGAGGCTTAAAGACGACAGTGTAGTTGTTCTGCAAGTAAATTTCTCGATGTGACTTCATGAATGCAGTGACATGGGATAAAGCAAAAATAAAGGCAAATGGGTGATGAAAACTAGTAGAGCATCAGCACATTTTTCTTTCTTTTGTTGTCTCATCGAAGAGGGCCTAACAAGGATGTTTCTAAACAGTTATTCTTTGTTAGCACAACCTATGTAATAGTTACATATACAGAGGTTTCAGTTAGAAAATCACCTTCCTCCCTCTTATTCATTTGCTAGGCTCAGCATATACCTGGCGACAAATTTTTCTTAACTGTAGAACTGATTATTCCTAACAGTCATTTGATTCAGTCAGACATTGATGGTGTTAACTGCTGTGTTTTTCTCTGGAGGTATTTAATCCAGCTCTGGAATAGTTCAGCATAAAAATTAGGAATGGGGTAGAGAGCAACACTTGGAGATGGAAGAGCAAAAAGATTTTAAACTATAATGTTAATCATATCAGTCTTATCTGTATAATACTTGAAAAAAACCTCAGGTCCACCTGAAATATTTTATCTTATTTCCTGTAAAGACCTTAATCAACATAAAAATGAATTTGGGGAATACTTAAAGGTATTCTTAATGCACTTTTGTTCTTTTCAATATACTTTAAATATATTTCCATTAACTTTCACAATACTGCACAATGTTCCTACTTCTGAGAGCTACTTGACCCTTGCTCAAAGTCTATCACATAATAATGCATTAACATAGAAATGATTTTGGGAGGTGCAGTTGAAGGCATTGAGTGGTTACAGTCTTTCTTGCTCAACTGGATAGGAAATTTATTTGAAGAAAAAAATTTATATACGCTTTACTTTTTTTTCCTACCGCATGATACATTTCCAATGAATTTTCAGCAGTAAATAAATACCAGCTATGCAGAGTGTTTTAAGAAGCAAATACTGCCAACTTTAGAAAAGAATCAGAAAACCTGGAAACTCAGTGCTCTGTGTTTTGCCATGGGTGCTGTGGAAAAGCCTCCTTTCTGTTCTTCTTAGCTCAAGTCAGTCCACCTCAGCCATGTGCACGTTAAGATCATTGGCACTAGAAAGGTAATTATTTGCTGCCTGATCACTCACTGTACATGCCTCAGTGCTGTAAAAAATTGGAATGCTGCTGTTGTGTTGAACTGATGATAAAGTCTCCTTTTTTCTTTAATCCTCAGGAGCCTAATATTAGTAGAGACTCAGAATTGCAGAACTGTGAACTCCTGGTTATATTTTAAAGACTCTCATATTAAGTATTCATGCTTACTCAGAGAAGAAAAAGTGAATCAAAATACTGTGATCCAAAGGTGGAACCAGAAGAGCAGCCCCAGAGTCATGCCAGTTAGTGCTTTTTAGAAAGGCTGATAAAAGTGCATTGAAACTTACCCTTTATCTAGAATGGAAAAAAAAGCGGTTGGAGCAAAGTGGGCAATTTTTCTCTCCTGATGGTTTTCTGGCAGGTGTGTTTGATGGGCTGCTTACAGTTTGTGTGTGTGTATTTGAGGTGGGAAAAGGAACGCTTCTTTGCTGTCATCTTTTTCTTGGAAGCTCTCGGTGATAATTTAAGTCTTCTCTGTTTTCTGAGGGAGAAATAGAGTGGGAAAAGCAGAAGAACTGAAGTACATGAAGAAGTGGAGAAGGTACAGACAAAGTCTAAGAGAGTGAAATCAGGCTTCTTTCAAGTAAGAGAAAGCACACCCTGCCAAGTGATGACCACAGACTTTGGGAAAAAGCCTTCATCTAGAGGTATCAAGGAATCAGGAAAGAAATTACTCCTCTGAATTTAGGGAAAAATCTTCATTTTGTTGTGAAGAACAAAAGAATCATCTAGATTTTATGTCTCTGGCCACTTTTCTTGGAGTTTCAAAACCTTTTATCCAGAGTAAAGGTGCCTAGCCTTCCTTGCAGGGTAGTGGCATAGGGATACCACAAAAGCAGGAGGGAGGGATTTGTGGTTGTAGGTTTACTACTGACAACAAGTAACCATGTGATCGTTGAACTAATCAGGGTAAACACATGTGGTGTTGGTAGTAAGTGGTCTGAGAACTAATTCACGGTCAGAGGTTGGTGGGTTTAGTTCATCTCCTCTGATGCAGATAGTAATAATCAATGGGTAATTATTTTTTTTTTTCCTTTCTTCTCTAGGAAGATGATTTAGGAAGAAACAAAATGCTTTTCTGTAATGGGAGGGTTTAGGACCTGGGGGACTATGAGGATTTCCTTCTCTAATCTGTGGGAATTAGCCTGATTGACAAGGAACTGGCATGCAGTTGACTTGCAGTTCTCAATTAACTTGTGGGTATACAGGACATGAAACCATGAGAATAAAGTGGTTCTTGTTTGAAGCAGAATTCATATGAAAAACCAACCAGAAATGTTAATGCTGGAACAGAGTTTACCATTGTGTTCTGGGGGAAAATCAATGCAGATTGAATAGGAAAAAATCTGCGTTTTTTATTGTTACTGGAGTTTTTTTGTTTGGTTGGTTTGGTTTCTTTTTTAATCTTCCGTATGTGGTAACTACTGATCAGGGCTGTGTTGTGAACTGTGAAAATAAGAATAATATAATTACTAACAGTAAATTCACTGGATATTGCACTGTATAGTACTCTACGTATAGTATGCTATGTTATAGTGCTTTCTGATGTTCAAACGGATCTTTAAAGCACTGTCTCCAGAGAGAAACTTTTAACTTCCAAAAGATTAATTGTGGGTGATAAACCACTAAAGAATGACCGTTTGAAGAATAAATTTTCAGGCAGCGGAAAGCAGATATCAACTAAACGCATTGAGTGTGGCAGCTGTAAATAGTGAGCAGCATATGGGAGAAGGTACGAGAGAGAGAAACAAGTAGGCCCAAAAGTTCTAGTGTAATTTTCAGTTTATTGCTGTAGCAATTAGGGAAATCTCCTAGACAAGATTACAGCTTTTCAAAAATTGCTAGTTGG
Source organism: Bolborhynchus lineola (assembly GCA_025448015.1). Classification (NCBI taxonomy): domain Eukaryota; kingdom Metazoa; phylum Chordata; class Aves; order Psittaciformes; family Psittacidae; genus Bolborhynchus; species Bolborhynchus lineola. The sequence goes on from JAOEHX010017901.1 coordinate 16,993, forward strand.
GGAGATATCAGATCTCTTGTAAGAACTAATATTTGGATATAAAATAATCCTTTCCTACAAGGGGCATTTCATTTTGTGTGATGCATTTCTTTGTCTTATTGCCAAAGGATGAGCAAATCATTTAAGTGTTTTTTGTTTCCCTTGCTGCCCACTATCAATTCACCTAATGAGAAGGAAGCAGAATGTAACACCAAACAAGTTTGGTTCACGTGGGACAGGAATAAAAGTATCATCTCTAGCTTAGCCGCTTACATCTTCATTGCTGTTCTGAGTTGGAAGTCAGATCATTGTCATGTAGTTCTGAAGCTGTTGGTTTCCTGCTTTGGTGAACAGTTGTTCACAGAAGAAAGCAGTTTTCAAAGCTGATCATTTTTGCCTGGTTGTTCACAGCAACTGAAGGGCAAAGTAACCTGAACTGCATAGATGTTTCTTGGACAGGGCCATGGCATTTGGATGTTACAGTTGGTTGTCACTACTTTGTTGCCAAGGAGAGCTCTTCAGGCATATCTCTCACAGCTATTACATTCATAGTGAGATAGGAGAGAATTATAATTCCTATTTGTTCATTAGTCTTGTACTTGAACCACTCAGACTTTATTTGGTGTTCCAAACTTGAGTGGGTTTAAAATGGTCAAAAAGGGTGTTTCCAAGCTTCAAGAGCTGCTAAACTCTTACGCCACCAAGTAAAATGTAGACATGTACTTGGCACTTTTAAACATATATGCCTGTGTGTATATATGTGGTTTTTAAATATTTGTATTTTTATACATACATGTATGTACGTAAACATTTGCTGTATTTGCTACATTCCTCTGCCCTTATTAAATATTAAGTGAATTTTAACAATTCATCTGCATCTCCTGGGGGCCATGGATCCTAACCTGAACTCTGCATGACACAGTGAGGCTCTCTAGGGCTGGCCCTAACAGTATGTAGCTGTGCTAGGATGGGACCGTGTCTGATTGTATAGCCCTTCCATACGTATATAGCCCTGGGCAAGCCTGCTTGGTTCCAGAATCTTTTTGCTATGCTGGTCACCGTAAACATGAGACCAGATGCCGCAGCATGGTGACCTCACACAGGAGAATCATACCAGGGTGGCATCCTTTCCCTCGGTGCTGATGAAAGGAGAGCTTTGTAACCACCTACTGGATTGCTGCTTTGGGAATAGATTTTTATCCTCTTTCTTGTAAGTGTTAAGCAGAGCTCACATTTTCTGTTTAAAACATGCTAGCAGAAGGGGATTCTGTCCCAGGACTTTCTCTGCATTTTATATTAAATAGCCTGATCAGCAGGCTACAGAGGAGTTATCTGTTAATCTGGCTTTGCAGCCCAGTAAAACCTGCTTTGCTGGCAGGGATTCAGCAGCAGCATAGGTAAGGAGCATTTCTGCCCAAACTCTTACTATCCTGGTGAGAGCATTTTCCTGCAAAACAGAAGTGGGCATCTTGTTTTCTTCTGGCACTAAAGGGCTTTAGTTGGGTTTCATTTCCTGTGTGGAGGATGATAGGCACCTCCATCCCTTCTCTAGCTGAGTTTTTATAGCAAGCTGTGGTAGTAAATTTGTGAAGGGTGTGGAACATGGGAGTTGGATCTTGGGAGGTGACGTGTAAGGAAGCCTATGTATTTGGGCCCGGAGATTCTGGATTCATTTGGCTTAAGGTGAGAAATTTGTTTCTCAGCTTTGGTGGGACTAAGACAATTCTGAGTCTGCACAGAGATGGAGCTCCAGGCACCTGTGAAATGTGAAGGTAAAAATGCAGCAACAGCTGTGGTCTTCCAGCAACACAGAGTTACTAATATGAAAGAGGAGCATTCAAAGCCTGCCATTTGAGTTAAGCATTGAAAATCCACGTATTTCCCTGAAGTTTTGTTTCAGTTCAGGACTGCCAGGCTGGCCACATTCTGCTGCACTCTCCGGAGGCCTTTCCTTCCACTCTGTCTCAACAAGCCTCACAGATGAGATGAGGGTCTCATCCACCCCAGGATGTGAGCATGCATATGATGTCTGAATCTATCCTGTGGGAAGCCCTTTTCCTCTTAGTTTTGTGCAAGTATTCTGAGGACGTGCACCAAAATGGCTTCTGACACATCAAGCACAATTTCCTTGGCAGGAGAAGGTGGGATTGGGCCCAAAACAGCCTTTGCAGTAAGAATTATAAGTTAGATAGTCATTAGCTGTGCTGTACTTTCGATGAGAAGTTACTGTGCTGGTTCCATGTACTTAAACCTCCTGGTTCTTTAAATAGGTGTCCTTGGCCAGCTTTTCTCACTCCATTAATCCTAGCACAGATGAACCAGCATGAATATAAATGTTTATGGCAGTCTTCACAGCTGCATATGGAATATATCTGATTGTTTGCATATAGTCAGTGCTGTGGGTTTGTAATTTTATGCTCTATAAAGAGTCCTAGATAATCTTTCCGAAAGGAGCTGTGTAAATGCAGATATAATTAGTGTTATGATTTATTTTTTTTCTGGAAACAGATATCTTTTAATAAGGCACTGGAGCACAGAATAGCCATTTCCTGTGATTTTCATTCACATAATATTTATAGTGCTATAGAATAAATGAGCCATTGAAAAGGGAAAAAAATTAATACTGTGAATGAACTTGCCTTGAGAGGATTTTGTGATAAAATTATGAGTCTAACAAACTTCAGTAAACCAATTACTGCTCCTCCTGGATTTGTGAATATGAAAGCTCAATGGGATTTGATGTAATCCCTCCCTGTCAACAGATGGGCAGATTGCAGGTCTCCGCAGAATACATTCCAGTCTTCCCAATTCCTTCCACAGTTGGCTCTGATGATTCTTTATACATTGCCTCTTGGTGGCAAAAATACTGAAAAAAGCATGAGTTAAGATGTTTGCAATATACCTCTGTGCAGATTGTGTTTATTTTTTTTCACAATTCTTCAAATGCCTTCACATAGAAGGAGGATGGTCTTCTTTGAGTGGCCAGTGGCACGTATTATAATGGCTTACTAGTATTACTGTAATTAAGAGATAGCATGTTATTCTAAACTTCTGTTTGCAGGGAAATATTGACTAGCCAAATATTTTACTCCAATTTCAAACCTACTAAATTAAAATCACAAGAACTAAGCCATTTTTACAAGAAGCAAAAATTTTTAATTCTCCTCTTTCCCTGAAATCAGTTTGATTACAGTTACTTATTTGATACTTGCATTTTCTGCCTTCTAGGGCAGCAAACTTCCCACTTTTCAGGAAAATAGTGAAAACACTGCATAAGGTCATGGATAAAATGATTCTGTATTTTGTCTAGTGCAATTCCAACCTTCTTATGCTGCTTACATTTGTCCTTAGGTTGCAAAACATACAGACATTTATATGGTGGAAATCTGCAAGTAGTTTCATTTGTCTCAACCAAATCTACACAACATCTTAAAAAAGATTAACTGCTTTGTGCAGTAATGAAATAAAAAAGCACCTGAACATGTAAGTTACTTGGAGGCAAGACTAGGAATGATAGAAATTTTACATTGGGAGGAAACTTGGGAGGCCTGTGGGTGCATCCTGCTCACAGCAGGGCCACCTTGTCATCAGACCATGATCTTCAGGGCTTTGACCAGTGAGGTCCTGAAAAACTTTGACGAAGAGTGCACAGCCTTGCTGGTAACCTGCTGCACTGCTTGCCTCTGCTCTTAAAGGGAAGTTATCCTTCTGCTATTGTTTCAGCTTACACCTGTTGTCTCTTCTGCTGCCACATCTGAGCCCTATCATTCAACCAGTTTTTTAGTTTACTCCTTTTTTTAATTAGTTTTATGTCTAAATGTATGAACTAAATTAAATTTAGTTCACACACTTAGACCTTACCATCCTCATTTGGATACAAAAATGTTGTGGAAGACAGTGCTGAAAGTCTTGAGAAAGTTAAAGGAAACAACAGCTGGTGTCCCCTCGTCCACTTTTTATCACTTTATTATTTCTGTAATTTTATCACAGTCAGGTTGGTCAGGCATGATTTAACTTTGGTAAATCCAGGCTGACTGATCCCAATCACCTTCTTCTCCTTCATATGGCCAGAAATGTGTTTTTGGAGGACAGGCTCCATAATTTCCAATGATCTCAGTGTCATATAAGGTGTTTAAAATAGCTGGAAGATGGGAAGTAACATTATATAAGAACATATTTTAAACAGCTAAACTGAAGAACCTGTTGTATCCACATAAATCTGTGAGCAGAATCAGTGTCCTGCAATAGCTTTGCTGTAAGTCTTGGACAGTGGTGGGTTGAACTTTCATTCCTAGTACAGGGACAGCCTCCTAGAAATAGTAGGTGGGGATAAGGTCAGTGAAGAACAAATAAGGCTCTAATGGGACTTTAGTTCCTGCTTTTTACAAAAGCAGATTACTTTCTTTTTTCTCTTTTCCCAGACACCTTATTCCCAAGTGCAGAATTCTCCTCTGGGTTTGGCAGTATTGTACTGTTATCTTCTCTGTGCTGCACTATAACTGTGTAAATACATTTCAAGGAGACTTTGGTATGCTCATCAATTGATTGTAGGGAAAATCCTTCACCACCACAGCAGCGAAGTGTTTTGGATGTGTTTTGTACACATTTGTTGGTTGAGGATCCTCACAGAAGGTCAAGAAATTAATGAGCACCTTTCAAGTCAGTCATTGTTATTTTTGTCAGATTTCTATGCTTTCAAAATAACTTCCTTATGCAAAGCACTCAAGTATTGTAGAACATAAAGTGAATTATTTCCTTTTGATAATGTTCTGAAAAAATGTGAAACTAAAACATTCTTGTTGTGTATAAAATATTCAGTATACATGTCCGTGCTGAAGTAAGAAACTTTGTGGCAGTTTCTTTTGGATAGTCCTATCTACCTGTCTGAATTCTTTTGTTCCTGGGGAAAACAAACTTCTGGTTCAAATACCCTGTACTGCTGGTGTAATGGCAGCTGGTCTGGGTGTTTTGGGAACATCTAAGCATTGAATAGTACTACAGAAGTAGATGTGTGTGGTTTACGCTATGGGCAGGTGTATCTCACAGGAAAGCTAAAGGCAGAAGAACAAACTAAACGCAAGCACCTACACTGAGAAACAGTAATGATCCCAGGGTTTTGTTTGGTTTTGTGGGTTTTTTTTTTTTTTTTGTTTGGGGTTTTTTTGTTTATTTGTTTTTTAATTTTTAGTTTCAGGAATCAGTAATATTCTTGTTCTCATAGGACAAAGAAATTGCTCATTCTGAAAAGTTTTAATTACAGTTTTGTAAGTTTCTTTTTAAATAAATTAAGATTTTAAATCTTACAGGTAAGTAGGGTTTGTATATGAGGCCCAGTAGCATTAGAGAGTTTTGCAGTAATTTTGTATATATTTTTGAAAAGATCTGATGAACATTAGTCCCAGCACAGGTTTTCAAGTAACTGATCACAGAATAGTCTGGGTTGGAAGGAGCCTTCAAAGGTCATGAAGTCCAACTCCTCTGCAATGAGCAGGATGTGCTATGATATTGTTTCATAGAGGTTACTTCAGAATATAAATCTTCTGTTGTGAGTTCCTATTTAGTCTCACCCTGTACCCTGACAAAAAAAAAAAAAAATACTCTTGTTTTGAAAAAATTGCACTTCTTTTGTAATAGGGACAGCAATACAGTAGGAAATGGGCCCAGAACCTCTGAAGTTATTTTACTTTGGCCACAAAAGCCTGTGGAATGTAGCCACCAGCTTTTATTTCCAGTCCAGCCAACATTTACTTGGTGCCCATCCCTTGCCAAGAAGGGGCAAAACACTATCAATCATTTTCACCATTTCACATGAAGTTCTGCAATTGCACTTCTGTCTCTCATGCTGGAACTTGCAGCCGTAGAAATTACTGTTTGAAGCTAAGCCCAAATTCAGATAGGCTTACTTGACTCCATATGAATGTAGGCTCTGGAGAGTGTCAGTGCTTGGTGTGAAATAACCCAAAATTCTTTGTAATTATTCAACTTTTAATAAACCTGGTTTGATGCCTGTGGGTTCTCACAGGAGTTTGTGCAGGCTCTTTTGTGAACGTGTTTCAATAAATGCTGTTTAAATGTAATGAAGACATGAGACAAATATTTTTTCAAAACATGGTGCCATCTTATGTTTTAGCCAGTCGCATCAGGCACCTTTATTTCGGGTAACATAGATTCACTAGCAGTACTGTTGTGCTGAGAAGGGCTTTAAAGAGATTACTCCTGTTCTGTCAAATGATCTCACAAAGAAGCGTAAGCTGCTGCGTTCCTCACCGCTGAGAAGGCAGCAGGAGCCAATACAAAGCTGCGGGAAGGCTGATGGGACCTCGCACCGCCTGCTCGGGGCGTCCGGACCCGCACACTGCCGGGAGGCTCTCGTCGGAGTCGGGCGCTGACTCGCCTGCGCGGCCGGCTGGGGCTGGGGCGCCGCGGAGCAGGGCGGCCCCAGCCTCAGGCGGGTGGAGCGGCTGCGCTGCGGAGCGGACGGTGGAGGGTGGTTGTGTGCTCGGTAGGCTGATGTGCGAAGGTATTTTCCTGTCCTTACTGTTCCTTGGGTTGTTTCTGTGGATGTGTGCCTAGGAAGTGCTGTCGCTGTATGTTTTATAGTGTTTATTTTTGAAGTGGAGAGCAGCGAGCAGCTATTGTGGTTATGTTATTACTCTGTGTATAGATCTGGGGGAGAAACTTGCTGCAGAAACCAAAGCAGCAAACTTTGAACTACTAAGTCAAGCTGGGTTTTCTTCTTGGTGTTTTCTTTCCCTTGGAATTCAGTCAAAGCAAAATTGTCCACAGAACTAATAGTTTATTCATCTATTTAGAAAAATCGGTCACTGTGAACCCCTCATTCCATTAGCTATAGAGTGGGGGGAGTCAGTAAAAAAAAACCTGTGTTTTTTTTAGTTAAGCAGAATGTCATTCTTGAAACTGTGGTCTGCGTCTTTCACATCAGTGTGCTTTCTCTGCTCTGAAATGGAAAAGATCGTAACACTTGCTTTTTAATTCTTTGTACTGGAATTTGATGTTTATTGCAAAGTGTAGCTTCCACAATGACCTTCCTCAGAGGAATTCTTTTCCAGAGAAGCACTCATAACAGGCTAATGAGTCAAGCAGCACTTTGACTAATTTTCTTGCAGTTTTTAGAGTTGAGGCTTAGTAAACTTAAGGGCTTGTACATGGCTAATGTGTCGACACAGTGCTGAACTCAGTGCAGTAGTAACTGTTCAATTAGTACTTTCTCTTAGCTTCTCTTTCCTTCACCCCCTTTTTCTCTTAGCAAAATAAGCTTTTTTTAAAAGATGTCTTTCTTTTTCTTTCTTTTTTTTTTTTTGTTCATACCTTGAATATCGTTCTATTTAACTCCTCCTATTTCATAGCATTTTTTTTTTTAATGTTCTTTGTGTGTTACTTTGGCTGCTTCATATTATTTTAGTAATTACTGTTCTTGGATTTCTGTATTTTCCTTTCCTGATGTTCACTGCAATGCTGCCAGCAATCTAAAGACACTGCTTTAGGTTAGAAAAAGGATAAATTTTAGTGATTACTGCATTCCATTTTAATATGGAGAACTACAAACAAGTTTATTATACTTTACATGTAATTTGAAGACAAAAAATAATATGTGTTTGTGTATTTTTACACAAGAAGGAAGTTTATATTTGAAGTGCTATCTTGTTACAAGAGGGTAACAGGTTCCTATGTATGGTTAACTCTAGGTCTGCGTTTCATTACTTCTTATAAAGTCAGCTGATTGGTGGAACTGGTAATCTAATAGTGTAAGAGATGCAGTAAATAGTTAATGATTTTAATATTAATGTATTGTGGACTTTTACAGGACTGAGTCTTGTTTTAGAGAGTTTGAGACTTTGTGTATGAATTCTCAGTTATTCTTATCTGAATGTGACGGGTGGTTTTGGTTTTCTTTTCCTGGGAATAGTTAGCTGGGGGTTATTTGATGCATTTTATTGATCAGTGTTAGTACTCAGGTTTCAGAAACTTAATCCACATGGCTTTGTAGTTACAACCCTATGAAATAAGAGTGCAATTTAACAAGAGGTCTGCTATGCTTAATGATGAAGTGCTCCTTTCTCAGCTGTTGTACTGAGCTGCTGAAACAAAAAAGTTAGCCCCAGTTCCTGTGTTTCACACCTTACACCCTTGGAGAGTGAATATATGGACTGTAAAGAAGTTTGTGACTCAATATCTTCTTTATGGTTTTCTACTTGTGCTAAATCACTGGTTGGAATAATTGTATTGTCACCTTGTGTCATGTTTGTTCAGGTGTAATAGCTTTGCCAGAAAGGCAGTCGCCTGTAAAATTGTGGCGCAAAGTTTTTAATGCTCTTTAGGAAGGTGGGGAGGCTTGATAGAGGCTTTTCTTCCCTTAAAGAAAAAAACACACAAAAAAAACCCCAAATGAAATCTGGCCAACAAGAAGTTAGTCTTTATTTGGTTTGGGTTGGTATTTTTTTTCTATTTCTTTTTAGTTTACTGATTTACTGGTGTATGGCATTCTCTGATGAGAACACCTTTTTTAGAACTTGTAGACAGATCTTCATGCTGAGGAAAAAAATCATATGAAGCAAAGGAAATTTAAACCATAAAGATTAAAAAAAGAAATCAACTGGCCATGCTGGATTTTGGTCTTGCTGTACAGCTAAGTTGTTGTAAGGGTTGAAGGTATAAAGACAGAAGTGATTTCTTGCGTGCTGCAGGCTTTGCTTTGAGATGTCCAGTTTTAAACTTCATTTCTACTAATTAACAACACACACAATTTACTTTTTCATCTGTGAATGCCCGTTATTCACAAACATGATTAAAAAAATCCCCCAGAATAACCCCAGATTTTCACAAAGGGTGGACTTGTGAAGGACATTTGTGTAGTGTATTTTTGATATCAAACTTTCAGGGCTAAGAAGTGGTAACACTGACATCTGTACCTGGTTTTAACACTACTGTCTCTAAGTTCGTAATTTTAAATATGTGCTAGGAGCTTTAAATTAGAAAAGACCATTTGCTTGTCCAGGTATGGTTTTTGCTATTGTAGCCTTAATGCCTTACCATACCTGGCTTATTTATTGAGTCCCATCTTGAAAACAAGAGTACAACTTGGTTTTTTTCTCTTCTGTCACTGAAGCTCCTAACACTTGGAACCTTCTCCTTATTTCCGTAGTCAATACAGTCTTTCCCCCCTCCTAGTGTCTTCACTATCTTTTTGATTACTTCTTTTACCTGACATCTTGTAACATGGTAATAAAAATGGCAGAAGGCATTCATTTTCACACTTTACCAGTGTTTTGTTCAGTGTTACCATTGCCTTCTCCATTCTTAGTGGAAATATGTCTGTTCTGGATTTAAGTAGCACATTTGCCTTTTTGCCCCTGGATCACATTCATTGTTTTTAATTATGTTGTTATTAACTAAAACTCCCTAGCCCTCCTTCTTTGCAGTTTTCCCTGGTAAGTGCACAGTATACCAGGAAACTTCTTGTACTCACCGAGTATATGAGGTTGAGTTGTGCCTTATTGAATTTTTCCTGTTTCTTTGCTTCAGTTTTTCAGAGCAACTAGTTATTTCTGTGTAATATCTATCTTCTCTTTTCCAATATCTGTATCCCTGCCGTACTATGTGTTATCAACCTGTCCCTAATAGTAGTGGCAGTTAGAAGTTGAAATGTTCAAAAAGATCAGTTCCAAGACTGATTTTTAAGACTCTCTAATAGTCACCTATGTTATGTTTTCAGGACTTCTGCTGGGGTCTCCTCTTGAACCAGATGCTTCACTACGTCTAAATTCCTCTACTAGTTACAGCTTAACTGTTTCCCATGTGACACAGCTGAATACTCTGCTAAAATCCAGATTAATGAGATCTACAGCTTGTGGAGATCATTATCTGATGAAGTAATCTCTTAGGTTAGTCTGTCACAAGCTTGCTAGTATTAAAACCCTAATAAATTTGGTAATTTACATTTTCCAGTACTTCCATGTCTTTAGAAGAAAATTTGAAGGGAAGTGTACTTGGTGTATGTACCACTGAAGTAAGTTTTATTGGCTTGTAGAAAATTCTTCTCTTTTAAGCATAAATAATTTATTTGCTACTCTTTAATTGTATGCAGTATCTTAATTAAGGGACTGTCTCAATTATGTTCAATTTTGTGTCCTGTTTATTTCAAAAGTCTGGCTTTGGCTGTTTAATGTCCCCTAAATCTTTTATTTCACTTTATGATTATTTCCTCTTTTGTACCCTTGTCTATCTTAGGTTTTATTTTTTATCTTCATCATTCAACCCCTTCTTCTCATACCATTGTAAACATTAGTGCTGTTACTAAAAACAAGGTCAAAAATTTCCTCTGGTACTTAGATTACCCTTCTTGCAGCATGGGAACCCAAGTTGTTTTCCTGATCATTCCCTGCTTGGATCACCAATCAATCTTTATAAAACTATGAAAATGAGAAAACACCTGCTGTGTTTGGATTTTGAGATCTGTGATGCCAATTGTCACTAATATTTCTTTTTTTGACATTTTTGTTGTGTCTGGTTTAGGCTTTTTTAAAAAATATGTTCTTTTTGGTTTTCTTTTTGTTTTGTTTTGTTTTGTTTTAACCCTTCTAATATTTGAGATAGTGCACTTTTAGATTTACATTCATACAGAATAAAATGGCAAGTCTTTGTTCTTGAAAGTCTCCCTCTTCTTCCTTCCTTCCTTGGAATACTGAAGGGTTTGATACCTGGGATTTGACAATTTCTTGCCCTCCTTGTTCAGATAGCTGAGCTCTTCAATTCAGTTAATTTTTCTAGGTAGTTCCCTTAATTTCTTTCATTTTTGTTCCCCCCAAAGCAAATGCCAATGATTAATTAAAAATCTATTTTCTTTTGTTCTTCCATTTTGTTTAATCAACTTATTACCGTTCAAATCCAGTTCATTTTCTGTGAGTGAACTTTATCCAAATTGTGTATGAATTAAGCTTTTTTCTTATACAGACAAAAGTTATGCACTGGATCAATCATGTGAGAGGATACAAATTACACTATTATTAGCATTCTTTGCTCTTTGTATCTGGAAAGTTAATTTTTACAATAGTGGCATAGTTTCTATATACTTCTTACTTCTCTTAAGAACGCTACAGCAACTGATGTGTTGCTTTAAGGTTTATGGCATTATTGTAGTCAAGTTCAATTTGACTGGATCAGCTCTTCCCAGGTTTTTATCAGAACCAATACTGAGGTTTAACATATGGTGCTCTTCTGGCTTTATATCTCTGTCTCAAGTAGAAAATCCTTTGGAGAGCATCTTCTCTGCCCATGTCTGGAGAAATAATAAGATCAGGTTAGCTGGTTGCACCAATGTTTTGTTACTCAGGTTCTAGTGTTTATGTGCAGAGTGTTATTTTCTACTAGCAGCTCTTTGCACCCCAGGAGAACCAGTCACAGTTAATGGAAGAACTTTGCCCCAAATCAGGCCAGACTTGTTAGCACCATCAGTGTTTCAACCCTGTCATTAACTATGGCTACATTGCTTTGTTGTAATAAGCTGAGTAACGAGTGCTTATTTCATCTAGAGACCACAATTGATATGGAAGTTGTTAGTTTTGTCCTGACGGAGCAGAGGCATTCCTCACAGGGCATTCCATCAAATACTGCTCATGCTATTTATTTTTACATCTGTAGAGAAGATATTTAGGATTTTATTTTCTCCAACATAAGGTGGATATATACATCATACTGTTTTAGAGTTTTGATGAGGTGATGCCAGAAAGGAAGCAGAAATAATCAGACCTGCAGCTTTTCCATTGCACTAATCCAAATGTGAAGCCTGTTGAAGGTTCAGATCTTTGCTTTAATGCTTCCAGGCGGCATGGTTTACCCATCCACTCTACTGTTGTGCTTGTAACTGAGATACATGTGATTTCTCTCTCTCCAGATATGTGTTTAATATGTGTACATACGTATATAGTAACTACTGTCCACTCTTCAGATATTCAGGATATATGCTTTAGTTGCTGTATCTTTGCCCTAGTCCTTTTTTTTGGTGGTGCCCTAATGTATTAAACTAAGTTCCACTTTGCTGAGTAGACCTTCTCTTTCACTGAGTAGTAACTGTCAGCTAAATTTCCAGCAAGTTCATGCACAGATAGATATTAACTGTTGTTTTAATGGAGAAATATCTGCAAGGTTTCAGTACAAAAATTTACTCTAACATCAAATCATAGAATAGTTAGGGTTGGAAGGGACCTTAAGATCATCTAGTTCCAACCCCCCTGCCATGGGCAGGGACACCT